>PITA01012796.1:0-60365 GCA_004023965.1 Spilogale gracilis | reverse complement strand
GTTTCTGTGTCCAAAGTCTCTGTTGTTTCATTTCCCTCCCTAGATTACCCTAGTTCCCATTTACTTTCCTTCTCCCACTGTCCTCCAGTTTACCCCTCATGCACCGCAAGTAAGTGAAACCATGTGATACTTGACTTTCTCTTCTTGGCTTATTTCACTCAGCATAATCTCTTCCAGTCCAGTCCATGTTGCTACAAAAGTTGGATATTAATCCTTTCTGATGGAGGCATAGCTTGACACCAACTTAAATACTGCTTATAGCTAGAGAGTAAGAAAATGCCCAGAACATAATGTGGTAACCATTTTGAGTGAGCATGCAAGAACAAAAGAGTCCCTATTAAAAAGACCAAATTTGGATATTCAAGTGAAGCTTGATGAATTCATTTTCAAAGATGGCACCACAGTTTTTTAAGCTTTATGATTCTGGAATTTAGAATTGTTATATAACATTAAATTTATTTCACCAAGGTATATTTGAAAATTCACAAAACAGAGTAAATAATTTAAAGCAATGTTCTGCTAAAATGACTATCAAAATTCACAGCAGTGAAAATTTTGAATTCACTGCAGAAACATTTGTTATGCAAACAAATTGCCAAAATGAGCTCAGTGATTCTCAGTATACACAGCCTTATTTAAGTTAGCCATACTACCTTTGACAACTATTGAATCTTTCTCCTTCCAAGTCCCAAGCAAACAATGTAGGTCCAGTTCATTCCACATGGTTAACATTTGAGAAATAGATACCATTCAAATGCTATAAAAAAACAACAACACACAATTTACAAAACAAAAAAATCCGTGTATTTGAAATCATATTTGTCCATTATATTCCAGTATCAATAATAGGCATTCATTTTAGAAATCAACCTAATGTAGTATGATAAGGATTCTGCTTGAGTACAATAAAATCATTCCAAAAAGGAAGCGTCTACTAAAGAAATCGCTCTTTCTTTAAGATAAGTTTTTTCAAAATTTAAGACAGTAGATAGTAACAGCACCCATAAGAATAATGTCATATAGTCTTTAAAAAAAATCTCCTCATCTGCATTATTTTATTAGATACCCAAAACAAGTATGTATCAATTTTATAGATTAAGAAACAGGGCCCTGTATAGATGAGAACGGTGCTTATTGTCACTATCATAAGAGTATCTTTTAAATTGTAAACCTAAGTTCCCTAAAAGTTAAATGTCTAATGCCTAATTCATGTAATTGTCAGTGGAGATCATGACATTTGGTGCAGTCAGCACTGTAAGGCAGATAGGGAAATGGGGACACAACCCAGCTCCATGTCTATTTAAAGCATAAATTTCATGGGACTCTTTCAGTCAGCTATTAAACTTCTGTCATGTTTCCTGATAGCCAGAAAAAGTAAAACAACAACTCCTTTTAAAGGGAAACTATCACTTCCTACGATACTTTTCTATCTATCTATCTATCTATCTATCATCTATCTATCTATCATCTACTTATCTATCGACAAAATGGCACCCAGAGAGAATCTGAAACATCCTACAATATTCCATACCTTGGAAAATGGCTGCAAGTTAAAATGTTCCATCACCTAAAGAAGGCTGCCCAACAAGCTTAAAATGTAATAATTCAGTGTGGGGTATATTTTATTGCCAGTTATCAGAATGAAGTATACCAAGAAGTCAATTAACTAAGAATTTATCCTTTAGACAATAATATATTGTTATCCATGGCAGGTACCAAGGCATTTAGACTTCTAAAGAGAGTTATCGGGACACCTGCATGGCTCAGTCCATTGAGTGTCTGCCTTCAGTTCAGGTCATGATCCCAGGGTCCTGGGATCAAGCCCCACATACCTCCCAGCTCAGAGGGGAGTCTGCTTCTCCCTCTGCCTGCTATGCCCCCGCCCCGCTTGTGCTCGCTCTCTTTTTCCCTGACAAGTGAATGAAATAAAATCTTAACAAAAAGAGTTGTTTTTTTTTTAAAGCATTATAATTAAATTGTGAATTTATCAGAAAGAAATCTAGGAGCAAGTTGACTCTAGAAATTATTATACAGCATATAAATACTAACGCTAAAAAGAGCAAATATAGTGGTGGCTCAGGGAACAATAAAACGAAGTAAAACCTGCATTGCAGCAGGAAAATGTTGATAAATAGGTAGGTAGGATTTTTGAAGTCATTTTTAGTAAACAAGATAAGGAGGAAAGAAGCACAAAAAAGGTTTGGAAGTTAGGGGAAAAGTAGAAATGCATTTATTTGGTGGTAAAACTTGGAAAATCCCCAGATGCTCTTATTAATGATTGAGGTATTTTCCCTTCTCTTCTTTGAAGAGCATTTGGAGACTTTATTATAACTTGTGGTGGAAAATAAAAGTGCAAATTAAGTGTTCAGTGAGTTGGTGTGCAAAATAATCAACATCTCCTCCCCATTCGTTCGTCACCAAATCGGCACACCCTTTTATATTCTTGATCTTTGTGAATTGTAAAACCATCCATCTAGTTTATGAACAAGAATCGCTCTCTCATTGAGTCTGCCACCAAATCCTATAAAGTGATTTTCCAGTTCTTAAAACTGCTCACTCTTTCCACCTCCTCCGTCCATGCTCTGGATTCCTAACTGGTCTCAGGCTCATGAGATCATTTTCTCCCCCACCCTTTTATCCCCCCATTCCCAGCATTGCCAGCATGATCTTTGTAAAAACAAAATGTTGATTATGGTATTCTAGTTAAAATCCCTCAGTGACACCTTATAGCTTCCAAAAATTTAAAAAATTTTTTCAAAATTTTTCAAAAAAAGTTCATTGGGCATCTGCCTTCAGCTTGGGTTGTGGTCCTGGAGTCCTGGGATTGGGCCCCTGCATAGGGCTCCCTGCTTGGCGGGGGTCTGCTTCTCCCTCTCTCACTCCCCCTGCTTGTGTTCTCTCTCTAGCTGTGTTTCTGTCAAATAAATTTAAAAAATCTTTAAAAAATTATAAACACATAGATCCTGCCTGATTTTCTAGCTTCATCTTTATAACCTCGCATTGACACATTTTATTCCAGGCAAACTGAACTCGACATTGTGTACTCCATGCCATGGTATTTCCCTCTGCCCACAATTTATCTATATAACTGTCACCTGACTTATGTGATCATCTCCAGACCACCTTAGACTTAACCTTCATTAGGAACACTGCATAGAGGAAATTTTGTCTATCAATTCTGTATGTGGTTAAAAGGTCTACTTTGATATGCTTCTAGGAATCAGAAGTCTGAGAAGACCCAAGAATATGCTTGAAGAGCAATAAATGTTTCATAAACTGCCTTCCATAGAAGGTGTGTTTTGTTACTTCCCATGTTTTTGTTTTGCTGGTTAGGGACTGCTGGTTTGGAGTCAGCGCTGAACTGTTTGAAATGATTTAGGCGAAGGTATCCTGTCAACAGACATCCCTTTTCAGCCTTCCCTGCACTGTGCTTGCAGTGTCGGGGGCTGTGTGAAACTGTGTGCTCTCTCCAAAAGAGAAGTGGATAAAATACTTAAAGAACATGAGTTTGCAGGGGGAATAAGATCTGATTCGCTTTCTCAGGAAACACTATGTTGCTATCTGGTCCTGATCATCATATTTATGACATGATCTTAGTATGTCAAATGACTTTATCAAAGTTCTCCATAAGTTTCTCAAGTGCTGAGATGATGACTTTCTTGTTTTGTGACAAGTCCAAAAAAGACACATCTTCATCCAATGTGTGATCTGGGAATATAATGAACTGACACCCAAAGATCAAAATTTAGCAGTGTGCCCGGACAGCAGTATTGTCCAGAGAAGAATGACTTTGAGTCAAACAGACAAAGAATACTATGCTCACCAAAAAGACCTTCTTTATCATGGGATACGCACAGAAAATTGTGAGATATCCCTTAAAACTGTCCTTTCTTTGATGTGGCCTCATGTTTACCAAGTATACTACTGATTGCTCATTTCCTACTTTCATTTAAGGGATGGAGAGCCTGGATGGAGAAGACCGAATTTATGGTCCCTAGAAATATATATCTACCATTATAAATCAATAAATTTGCATTCTAGTTTATACATTATTCTCCCAAAGTGGAGTAGAAGATATCTCTAAATCTGATCAACTGTGTGTAACATGGACAGATCGTAATTTGTGGACCTCTTATTCTAGTGACACCAACCTATCTGAGGTTATGGGAAAATCAAATAAAATATGTATAACCGTGTTCAAAATTATAAAGTCCTACATGTATTTTTTCCTCTTTGACAAGAATGACCTGCATATTTCAAAAGATATTTTAGCTTTATTTTTGTTCTAAAATTTTATTTCATTTTGGTACTACTTTTGACCAGCAGAAATTTTATGCTCTTGACCTGATTTAAACTAATATTTTCTTTCTTTCTGCTGCCAATAAAATATTGTTCTATTCGACTTTTCTCAAGAGAAAGACGATCTGTATTTCTTCCTAGTAGGCTACAACATTAAAAAGAAAAAGGGGTACCTCTTGACCGGATGACTCTTCTTCTGGAAAATATACAGAATTCTGTGAAAAAATAAGCTGTTAGGATCTTTTAGGATTAAGTTACATTGCTTTACTAGAGAAGAAATTACACAGATGTGAAATTTACAAGAAATGATGTATTTTTCTGGTAACAACCCATATTGATTTGGCAGTTGTTTAAATATTATGTCAACCAATTATATTTACAGTCCCAAGCAGATTGGAGAGATGATATGCTTGGAGGTTGGAGAGAAAAAAAGTACTATCGGAGACGAGTAAAATTATTTTTTGAAAACTGCTACTTAACCTGAGCCTTGTAAAATTCAAAACAAAAATCCTCAATTTTGTCAAACGAGGATTTAAATCATTTAATTATACCACTCAACCCAGTAGAAATGCTATTTTCTTGCATATATTTTATGTTCTATTAGAAAACTGTGTTGTGCTAAAATGAACAGCTGCATAATCTCTTATCCAAAACTCATAGAGTAAATGTGTTTTGAAATTAAAACTTCTTCAGCTTTTAGAAAACTAATATCAGGTGTTTGCCAGGTATGACTTTTACTGACTAAACAATATATAGCAAAATTACAAATAGTAGTAAAATTATATATTTACTTACATTAGTTTATTATACTCTTTTCTGTAATTCTATATAACCAACTGATTTTCACAAAGTTCTTTAGTTAATTTTTATCTAACTCTTACCGTCATAGCCAACATATGCCCATGATTAATGAAGACAGGTAATTCAATCATGAGTGTTGATTGATATTTTCCTTAATTCTTAAATCTTTTGGGGGTTTATTAGGTTTCTTTTCTAGCCTCTATACACATATACACAGAGACAGATAGACACATAAATGTGCATACATATTAAAAGCATTGCAGGCCTTACATGTCTAACTTCCAGTTAGCTGTACCCTATAAACTTTATTCATGCTCTTTTTTGCCTAGTTTTTATTTCATTCCCAAATAGGGAATTAACTTGCTTCCTTACTTTAAAAAAAAATTGTGTAGAGGCACTACTTTATGCTTTAACCCACTGAGTCACCCAGGTGCCCGAGGCACTACTTTATGATCCATTAAACCTCGCTAAAGTCCTCAGCCTATATACACCTATTCCAAAAATCTTTGTAGTGTGTCCTATAAAATATTTACAAGTTTTCTTTCTATGACAAATAAATTTGGGAAGAAAGGATTAAATAAAGTTAAAACAAGTTTCCTTAAAGCCGGATTAATATGCTATTATGGGAAAAACTTAGCATGTCTGACCCCATCTTGCTTCTATTTCCCTAGCTGCTGTGACCTATACCTTCGAAACTTATGCTTAGCCCTGCACATCAGCAGGTTATAACTAAGATTTGCAAAGACTGCTTTTTTACCCGAAATCTACCTCACCTATGGAGATAAGGGAGTATGTACAGAAATGACTGTGCTATTTTTAAGATTAATAGGAATGACGTGATCAGATTCCTGTATGCAAAGATCAACTGACCGAGGACAGAGAAGTTACTCAACTTTCTTCGATGTCTACAGACATCAATCACATTTTAACTCCGACTTCTTCCCACTTCCCCTTTTCCTAACATAAAAACAGCTCAAAAAAAAAAAAAAAAAAAAGCCTTGAGTAGACAATTCTTGGGACAACAGTCTGCCATCTCCTCAGCTTTTCAAAACTTTTAAAGATAAGTATATGTATATTACTTTGTTTTTAAAAACACAATTTCAAAATCATATAAGTTCCCACTGGTTAGAATAGAAAATGGGGCAGCAGCTATGAAAAAGAGTATAGCAGTTCTTCAAAAAATCATGTAAATAGAATTGTATTATATAGCAACTCCACTTCTGGAAATATAACCAAGAGAACTGAAAGATATTTGTACACCTATGTTTAGAGCTGCCATCCCTACGATAGCCAAAATGTGGAGGCAATGCAAGTGACCATCAGTAGACAAATGGATAAACAAAAGGTGGTACAACACAAATGGCAACTTGGGGACACTGTGCTAAGTGAAATATATCAGTCACAAATGACAAATACTGTATGATTCCACTTACATGAGACAAATAGAGTAGTCAAAGCCCCAGGAAAAGAAAGTAGAATGATGATTGCCAGGGCCTGGCAGGCAGGGAGGAGAAATGGGAAGTTTTTTAAATGTCTATGGAGTCTCAGCTTTGCAGGCTGCCAAGAGTTCTGGAGACTGGTTGCACCAGTGAGTATACATTGTGAATAATAGTACTGAACTGTATGCTTAAAATGGCTAACATGGTAAGTTAATGTTATATGAATTTTGCTATAAAAACAATTGGGTCCCACTCCTGACATAATGGGCCAGAACCCAAGGCTGAGCCTGGGGAATCAGTATTTTTAACTGATTCTATGAATGAACTAACATTCATTCTGATGTGCATTATGGCTTGAAATCTGCTGCCCTAGGAATGAACCATCTACCTTCTGACTTTAGTACACCACCATTTTCATGCATGTCCTTGTAGCATTCCTGATCAAGGACATATACTCCCAGCTGAGGAATTAGTTCCCAAGTCACTACTGAAGAGCCCAATTTACATAGAAATTATTGCCAATTTCCATAGAAATTATTTAGACAGCAATTTAATTCCAAAGAGGACTAAGTTATTTCCTAATCCCAATGATCTTTGCTCTCCAAAGAGTAGGGCAAATTATAAGTATTATTCACCTACAACACATACAATAACCAAGGCAAAAGGAGATCAACTGTTCAGAAAAGACCAAATTTGAGGAAGATGTATTATATTTTGGCAAACAATTCCTAATCACTACATTGTGTTTACTACAAAAGAAATTCAAAGATGAATTCCCCTCTCCCAAAGAGTTCATGGATCATTACTGACACCCCCATAACCTATGGAGATCAGAAATTCCTCTTTCCAACTAATACCACCTCCCATATCTCCTCATTTATGAGTGCCAGGCCAGCTTATTTAGCCCTCTCTTCCCTCAGTTCCTAATTCTATGAACTCTATTTTTAAATATTATACAGTTTACCAATGTTTATAATCAATATTTTAATAGAGACTGGCAGTAACTAAAATTAGGTAAAAGAAATGTGAATCCAATTTGAGACAGATGAAGGAAAAACAGATGTACTTGACAAATATTTTTTTTTTGGAACCCAAATCAAAATCAAACCTTATATTAACTTCAGGTCCTACCAGATGAGTCTCCATTTGATGAAAGAGCAGACAGATATATTAGGTAACAGGTGAGAATATTCACAGCTCAAAGAACTAAAATAAAAACTTTGAATCTTACACAAGAAAAAAACTTTTTCTGAAATACTATTTATTCAATAAGAACACGAGATGATGAGTGCTGTACACAAAACAAAATATTTTGAAACACAGAAGTCTTTGAATTTTAAGGAAAATGACACAGGAGTGCATGAATTGCCAATCTGAGGCATATGTTATCAAGTGTATCCAAAACAGTATTTTTACATGGCTCCAAAGAAAACCTACTGTTGTGCATAATTAAATTGTAATGTTACCACAAATACAAAAAGCCTAGTTTATTCTGAAATAAAATTAACCAAAAATTAGCATATGTTAATATTTGTGCCATAAAGAGTGCCAAGAACATACCTTTTGGACAAAAAATTAACTTCTAACTGTTTGAAATGGCTTCTGGAGGCTTTTCTCTTTTTTTCTCCCAGCATTTCTCATGAACTCTGGAATATCAATCTCAAAGTTTCCATTTTGAAAAACAATCAAAAAGCATTTGTTTAAAAAGCTTCACAAGGATACCATCAAACATACTATTAAATTGACTAATTTTAGAACTCATTCACCAAATATGAGAATTTACTTTAAAACAATTCATTGAGGTAAGTAACTTAAGTTATAAGCTCTCCTAATATTCATGAATGAAATTCAACCTGCCATTAGCAAGTCTGCATTTCATAGACCATTAAACTTCAATAAAGTCTATAATGATAACCTAATTAGTGTCACATCTGCTCAAGTAACTTCAATGCAGTGAGTCCATTACCATCGCCTTAGATGAAGTTAAATTGACTAATGCAAACTTCTGTAGGAAGCAAACTCAACTTTTTGATGTAGAGCTCTCATGAAAATATTGCCAATTGATCAGAGTATTGCTAGACGTTATGCTGACTTGGTTTCTTGGCTCTGATGGGTCCCTTTTGCTTGACACTGGCAACTTTCTTGGCTCTACTGTTTTGAATCAGAGGACCTTATGCTAACTTTGATTTTAAAAGAGACTATTTGTTTTTAAAGTTTGAAGAGATAAAACTAATGATTTTAATAGTTGGAGTGCATACACTGGTCCCACACAAATACCTATTTCATATCCAGATTTTATTCAAGTTCCTGGATTGGGACAAAAATGTACTATTTATGTTTTTATGAGTTTGAGGTTCACAGGAAAATAGCCTTTTAAAGAAAACAAACATTAGTTTGAATTATGTAAGGTTTATAAATTATTTAATGGATTGAAACAGTTATTTGCCATAAGTGATTGGTTTTCAAAGTGAATTGTTATTACAATCCAATGAAAACCTCATACAAAACAATTTATTGCTTTCTACCATCTATTTTGATGGAAACCTATTTTATGATTCCCATTAATATATAATTTTAAAATCTCTTTTCCTCAAAAATCTTAAATTTGCTATATTTATGACATTATAATTTCTCAAAGATAGTTAAAGCTAGAAATTATGATGACCTGGAACTTACTAACATTTTTTCCTTTCATAGACAAAGCACGTTTTTATTTTAATAATGCCAAGATATGAAACCTGTTTTTACATGTTATTGGAAAGCAGCACAAATGTTCAGAAATCCATACTCACTAGTCTTCAACACAAATTTTACAAAACAGTACACTTACTGTATACAGATAAAAAGAACAGATAAAAATGACACAATCTAGATGTCCACTAACTGGTAAATGGGTAGACTGTGGGATTCATACAATGAAATATTACATATATAGTAATAAAAAATTAATGAACTATGATTCCACTCATCTGCATGGATGGATTTTAACGTTTTTGAGCAAAATATAAAGTCATGGAAAAATATACAGTGTGACTCCACTTACATAAGATTAAAAAGAGGCAAAACTAAGCAACAAACAACTATAAAAACAAACGAAAATAATGAAAATTTAGGATAGTGGTATACCTCATGGGGAGAGAAGTGCACATAATCAAAGAGGAGACAGTGCGGCTATCAGAGGTGTGAGTAACAGACTACTCTTAGAGCAAGGTGGTGAGTACATAGGTATTTATTACTCCTTGAACTGTACATATACTTTACACACTGGAGAAAATGAGAGGCAAGAAAATGGTGACTGCATAGACAACTCTTTTTGAAGAGCACTGATTTTTTTTTTTTAAAGATTTTATTTATTTGACAGAGAGAAACACAGCGAGAGAGGGAGAAGCAGGCCTCCCGCCGAGCAGGAAGCCCAATGTGGGGCTCCATCCCGGTTCTCCAGGATCATGACCTGAGCCGAAAGCAGTCGCTTAACCAACTGAGCTGCCCAGGCGCCCCTGAAGAGCACTGATCTTGAATATAAAGGAATAAAAGAGTAGATGGGAAGAAATGCGAATGTTTTCAGAGATTTTGTTTTGCTCTTGGTTAAGAATATGAAGACAGAGCATCTGAATGAAAGGTTCCATCAGAGGGGAGAGGCTGAAGAAACAGCAGCGATGACTGACTGATGAGGTGAGGCACCTTTCAGAAGGTTAGCCTCTGAAAGGAAGAGCAGGACTCATTCAGGCAGAGGGCAGGAGGGAAAGCTAAGAATAACGGGCACAGATTTATACAGTTGATGACAGGCCATTGAAGTTCATCAGATATGGTGGCTGGCTCCTCTTGAATGAGGCTGAGAGGGGAAGGGCAGAGCTGGCTTTGAGAAGAAATGAAGGCATCAAATGACAGTTTGGGGCAGTGAGACAAACAACTGACCACTGATGAACACTCTCTTGGGCATTTCACCTTGCATGTTTCCCTGGCCTCTGTCTAGATTATATTTCCCCTTCCTTTTCACCCAAAAACTTCCTATCCTTCAAGACTCACCTTAGGTTCAACTCCTTGAAGCCTGTTCTGATAATTCCACAGCAGTCTTTCCCTTTTCCTTTTAATCCTTACGGCACTTAACTGTATCACTTTTTTACTTACTCATAAACGATGTTGCAGTAACTCTTTTGTGTTGTACATGGCTTCATTTTTTTTTGGTCTGTGGCCTCCTTAGCTACAGTTCTTGAGACAGAAATCATTTTTCTTTTAAGCACTGTTGCTCCCCCTTTCAGAAAAATAGTGCATTCTCATATAGTGAACATTTAGTTGTTCACTGTTCTATTTTTTAAATGTCACATACTTAAACAGATATTCTTAAAAGCAAAAGAAAAAAAATAAGAATACATGAATAACTGAACTTTGAATCCTCCATTGTTTTCTTGTCCCTGCTTCTGGTTTTCAATTTTTGGTTTTAGAACTTCGTAGAAGCCAAGGCAGACATCCAATGTTAACACAAAATTGGTTTGATTTTTAGTATTTTTTAAACAAATTGTTTCTTCTCATTAAATTATTAAAATTTTTTCTTTACAACTTTTAATGTTTCTTCCTGGAGGTAGTTCTCTTAGAAAATGAAGCAGAATATTATCAGCAAGGACAAATTATGTTAGGAATGCCATCTTGTGGTTGAGAGTAGTCCATTACACTACAGATCCTTTCAGTGACAATCTTTAATTTAGAAATAAAATATCCAGTAAATTCACAAATGTAAATTATGGTTAAAATTACTGTTAGCTACGAGGAAAGAAAAGCTAGATATGTGTTTTCTTTCTTTTTTTAAAAAAAAGATGTTTATTTATTTATTTATAAGGATTTTATTTATTTGACAGAGAGAAGCAGCCAGAGCGCAAACATAAGCAGGGGGAGTGAGAGAGGGAGAAGTAGGCTTCCCACCAAGTAGAGACTCCGGGATCATGACCTGAGCTGAAGGCAGACGCTTAATGACTGAACCACCCAGGCACTGCGATATGTGTGTTTTCAATTTCGTGTGACTTCAGTTGTCAAAAAAGACTATATTCATTGAAAAGAGACACCAGAGATAAATTATGTAGGAATGGACTCCAAATAATATAGAAAAACTGCTACCTATGACTATACATATACTTCCATTAAGACTATTGAAATACTCTGAATTTTGGAAAAATTTTCTCATGAAATAAATAATTTTACTTCTATATCCACTAAGTAGTTATGTTAATTATTACATCCTAGATTTAAATCATGTGTCTTGATGCTCAAAATACATCACTCTAAGTATAACCATCCGAAGGGAAGTAAAGGACACAGCACATCTAATTTGGATGGTGTAGGATACAGATAGCTGTAGTCCAAAACGGGACCTGGAAGAGAGGTCAAAACACTGGCCCTGTCTTACCAGATGAACTTACTACTTCTTCCATACAAGTTAGCCATTTGAATGATAAAATATCTTTCTAGTCAACAGAAAACTAGTGATGGTTACAGATGGATTACTTAACAACTATGCTTAAATATTCTAATTGCCACGTTGAATACCAGACATTCTGATCCACTTCAAAGTAGGGATGAGGGCGTGGACACTGATACATCCCTCACAAGTGCAAAGCACAGCACAACACAAAGGTCCAGGCACTATGCTACCCTTTTGACTTGCAGATTATAAGGTTCCAAGGAGCAAGTGCAGGTATAATGTTCAGTTATAGAGATCAGGCTATTTGAAATTCCAAAAGGTAACAGATCTACATGTAGATATATTCACCCCCCAAAATGAAAATGCTATTGTACTCCAAATCAATGTCTGGGATTTATTATTGTGTGCTTATCACCAGAAAAAAAATCTTACTCAAAAATTTTTTATACGAATTGATTTTGTATTAGTTTTTCCACATGACTCTTTAAGACATTCACATCAGCTGCACAGACCTGGTACTCCATCTTCTCTTGCTGTTTCATTCTCTCTAATAAGGCTTCATGCGGTGGAGGCAATGCATTGTAGGAACTCAGTAAATAAAGCTGACTTGATGAAGTGTGGTTGATTTCTTTAATCTTTAAAGCCTGCATGATAGCAGGTGCAAACTTTGAGTAATGTGCCGTAGATGAGACAATCACTGGGCAAGTCTTGTCTTGCATTCTGTCTGCAACCACTTTTGCAACAGCAGTGTGTGGATCCAGAATATACCCTGAAGTATTGTAGGTAGAATGAATAGCTGCCAGGCACTCTCCCTCGGAGCACCAGTCAGCTACGAAATCCTGCTGAAGTTTCTCAACTAGCATCTTCTCTATCTGAAAGTGATGCTGCTCTTCTAGCTGACGAAATAATTTTGTCATTAATTCTCCATCTTTATCAGCCATCAAATGTAAATGTCGTTCCAGGTTTGAAGCTTTAAGAATATCGATAGCTGGTGAAAAGGTCTGTGTTAATTTTCTTTCCCTTAGATCATAGTGTCCTGTTTTTATAAAATCGGTCAAAACATGGTTCTGATTAGAGGCACAAATAAATTTGCGAATAGGGATTCCCATCATTTTGGCATACACCGCTGCTAAAATGTTACCGAAATTTCCTGTGGGAATACAGACATCGACTGGGCTTCCAAAGGAAATAAATCCTTGGCTAACAAGATCAAGATATGCAGAAGCATGATAAACTACTTGGGGAAGCAGTCGGCCCCAGTTTATGGAATTAGCTGAACTTAAGACTGTTCCATATTCCATAAGAAGAAAGCCAGTAAAATCGGAATCTCTAAAAATTCCTTTTACAGCTGTCTGGCAAAAATCAAAATTGGACTTGACACCCACCGCCCATCCATTTCCTTTCTGACTGCCAATTATTTGTGCTTTTTGAAAATCACTTACTCCATTCTCAGGAAAAAATGTGGCCACAGCTATTCTTTCCTTGTCATTCTTACTAATACGGCTAAAACCATTTAAGACCGCACTCCCAGTGTCCCCTGAAGTAGCTACCAGTATCATATAATTGCAACTTGGTGGAACACAGTATGCAAAAAGATGAGGCATAAGCTGTAAGGACAAATCTTTAAATGATCCTGTTGGTCCGTGAAACAACTCCAGGATGAACTGGTTGCCTGAAAGGTGCCTGACAGGGGCAATTTTTGAGCAGGCAAAGTTTTCCCCATAAGCAGCCTCAATCATTTCTCCCAGTCTGGCAGCAGGTACATCAGCGGGATGTATGCACTTTTCTAGCAGGATTTGGGCCCTTTCTATGTAGGTTGCTCCTACGAGGCTTTTCCATTCCCTACAGTTTAATTTTGGAAACTCTTTCTCAGGGACGAAGAGTCCACCATCAGAAGCTAACCCTTCAATCACTGCTTCACTGAAGAATTTTCTTGAAATCTTCTGTTCATCGTCTTCAGGCCAAATGTGTCTTGTGGAAACAAACGTTTCCGAGTCCACGTCTTGGTATCGTTTGACTGCACTGAGTACTTTGTCAGCGACCTCCTCTGGGGAAGCCCCACTTTCACAGAAAACACGGGTATCATACCACTTCTTATAATACTGTCTTCTAAACTTCAGTAAGTCTTTGATAGGTGTTCCAGCACCCTGACCTACAATCCTATCGATTTTCATTAATTTTAAGCGGCTGACTATGTCTATTAGAGGTACATCCAGGTATACAATTATCCCATTTTTCTTCAGATGCCACATGCTAGCATCATGCATTGGATTGGACCCTGTAAGGGAAATCACACTTCCAGATGTAGAGAAGTTTAACACGGCTTTTCCTTCCTCTTCTAAAAATTGCTCATTACCAACATCCTGTAATTTTTCAGACACACTCATATTCCAGGTTTTTTCAAGGATATCATCATCCACATCTATGACACAACAACCTAGTTTCTGACCTATTATTTTGCCCACTGTTGTTTTCCCAGCACCAGGCGGTCCCATCAGGATAATATTTTTGTCTCCAATAAGAGAGTGAGTTGAGTGCCATGACTTCCTGAATTCTGCAAGTGCAAAGGTTCTTGAAAGAAACAGCTGCACATGTTTATCCGTTCTAACATGTATACTAGAAAAACATTTCTGGGCTATTTGTTTCAGATGTGGACATCGGTTAAGGTGCAGCATTCTCTTCACTTTTCTGCCCAAGTTAACCTAAAAACTGGCTTTAGCCCTTTTCAAAACATAAAAACAAGAAAGACGTTTGGTTACTAATTTCAACAAACTTAAAATCCCAAATAGGACTAAAAAGTAACCATGTTCATAGTACATAAACTGTTTAGAAATCTTTCCAATGTGTGGGACATTTTTTAAAGTATTCAAACCCAAATTCTCATATATCACATATTATCCTTTTAATAATCTTTTCCATCCCAAGCTCAAATAATAAACTTTAAAAATTAAAAATAAAAATTCAATAAATAAAATTTATTAATTTAATTAATAAAAATAAATAAAAATTTAATAAATAAAAATTAAAAAATAAAAATTTAAAAATTAAAAATAAAAAAATAAAAGCAATGCTTTTATTCAGAAAACGCCATATCATAAATGTTTTTATTTTAAAAAACATACTAAATCAGATTGGTAGTTCTTATCCTATAATGAAAATTATTTCTTGGTTTATAATCCATATAAGGAAGGATTATTTGGAATGCTATTTACTTGCGATTCAAAAAGCTGAATATTCTTTACATTTAATTTCTAGCTTTAGTTGTACTAACATGCTGACAGACAATCATGCTACTCATAAATTTCTCATAAAATTCATAACAGGAAAGTAGAATATTGCTTACAAAATGCTTAAATACTTTCCAAACTGTAGGGCAAAGGAATGGCATTTTCTTTCTTATGTTCCTTTTATATGCATACGAATCATCCTTAGATATTTTGCATATTGAAGGCCCTTTTTAAAAAGCTAAAATGAAAGTTATATTATGCAAATAATTAAGAAAAATTGATAATTAAGGCTTCACATCTATAACCTCATCTGCATGAAACTGTCGCTTTTGTTTCTGTTCTCTAAACATTATCAATGGAGACACAACTCAAATTCCAAAGTCTAGAGTGATAGCAATTAAAAACAAAAACAAAAAACAAAAAACTCAGGAATGTTTCAAATGGTGAGAAGAAATAATTATTCTGGCATCCAAAGGGCCTCTGAAATTCCCCATACCGCTCAAATCCCTGTCTTGGAAATGCATTCACCATTAAAGCACAAACATATGCCAAACAAGTCAAATTCTTAGTCATACGTAAAATGGAGTTTAGTAATTGCTGCAATGTTTATTCAAATAGATTAAAGGAACTCCACAGACATGTACTGGAGCTTCTCAAATGTTCTACAACTAAGAAATACTAAATATCAGAGGGTATGTTCAAATACGTTCTGATACGTTCTGAAAACTTTGAGTCACTTACTACTCTACCTGTGCTACTGTGTTCTGTAATTAAACATTTAAACCATTTTAAAACTAACACTGAATTTAACTTACAAGTTAGACTGGAACTGTCAAGAGAAGGAATACATTTCCTTATCTGGCTTTTCAGCTTGTATGTGCTGTGCTTAATTCCCAATGACTTGTAAACCATATGACACACAGGAACCAATCTCAGATGAAGAGTCTGTTGATGCTGAGGCAAAATCAATCTTTGCAAAAAATGAAGTCTATAATAGATAAATTTTCAAATTAATCATCATTGCTTACAATGTTATAAAATTCCACACATAGACTGTTCTATTACTAAAATATCCACCTGAAAAATTTAAAGTCCAGGAAAAGAATGAATTGACCCTTTTCATGTTTCCCCAACTCTATTGTTAAAAGATACAATGTTTTTTAACATCTGTGTCTTATAATGAAAGAGCAATTTAATTAAATTGTTCAGAAGGAATTTCTTCCACCAAGCAATATGAAAGACAGTAATATAACAAAATAAGAATATAAAATCTCTCACAATGACACCTGAAATTTTAATTACTTAATGAGATGTTTAGTAATGAGAGAAAAATTTAAACCAGTGGACTAAAGCTATGAAATGGGTGAATTACTCTTCTAGGTTGTTTTACCCATCTGAATCACTACATGATTTGTATGTAATAATACCTATTATAAAAAAGAAAAAATAAAGTGTATGCTACATGCAGGTATCCCTTCCCTATTTACCTGGGTTTATAATAAATTCAAAACACAGATCGTACTGGCTGGCACATGAGACTATTCTCATATATAATAATATTAAAAATCACTCAATGGCAATGGACCAAAAGCATATAAATTGAATCAGAATATTTAGACTCAAGGCTAGGTATATTTTTTCATGGTTAGTTTATTAGCCTTCAGAGGAAATATGGGTACTTAGCCATGAATCAAGAACTGTTTTGCTATGTGCACTCTAATTCTTTCCCTGCCATAAACCAGGGATCAGAGAAATATGAACCATATTGGTAATGTCCTTTATTAAACTGTATTCTAGTATAGTACTTTAACACCAGCTAATTTTCTTGGAGGAAGGGGTACACTTTCTAAAACCACTGGATTCACCTGCTACTCAGGAGTATGTGTGCTTTTTTAGTTCCTAATGTGTAACTTTCTGATGTCTATATTAGCAGTAGTTGTAGTACTACCTGAGTAGTTAGTTTTTCTGGATATTAAATCTTTTTACTGATCTTTTTCACTTTGTGTTGGTTGCTACAGTGCTTACCATCAATTCCATTAAAAGTAGAAGACTGTACCAAAAAAAAAAGTATAAGACTGTAATACAAACACTATGCATTGTTTGCCTTACCTTTTATAACCTTAGTTTCCTGTTATATGGATTAAAAATAGAAAATTATGACCATTTAAGTTAGTATATTATTTCACAATAAAAATCTTCCTTAAAATAGCAGAAGGCAGTTGTTAAAGGGCTATAATGTGTACCAAATATTATCACTTTTAAAGAAAAATAAGGAAGATGAATTCTATTTTAAGTAACATACTATATTTTGTTTTTGTAACATTTTAGCTACAAATTAATTTTAGGGCTTCAACATCCACTGTAAGGAAATCAAAAGACAAGATGGAACATCATCTACATTATGTAACTTTCATCTGGAAACTAAGTCTTTACTTAAGAGGTAATAAACTCAATTCTCACTATTTATGGTATTATGTTCTATAAAGTCATCATGAGTACTGAATTAGTGAACATGAATATTCCCATTACTCCTAGGAGAAATATAGGGTTAGGTTTCTGTGAGCCTCAAGTCACATTTTTGCAAACTGATCAATACATAAGTTTCTTTTATGTGTTTCTCTTTATAGTCATTTTATATATTTTTATCTTATATACAGATAGATATATAGATATATAGATGTAGTTGACTCATTATCACTGAGCAGCCAAGAGCACTGTAACTTATGCCTGAATGAAGCTTATCTAACACACACTTTACCCGAAAGGCATTATTACCTTAGAACACTGGGCAGCAGCACATCAGCAACCTAGGGGCCATTTTAAACAGCAAAACCACCAACTAAAGGCAAAAAAATGTGAAAAATGTGGCACCTGCTAGACTGGGAGAAGCACACTTATTTACAGTATTTGGGCTGAAACAGCAAGGCAGAGCATCATCTTCTTTGACTACAGTTCGGTGCACGCATATCAGGAGATCCATATTTTTCACCACTATGTGTGTGTCCATGAATGAATGCACAAGTTTGGCAAGTATTAATTTGGGATCATAAATAAATTTTAGTGAGTAGAATTCACAAATATGGAACCTGTGAAAAGTGAAGATCAACTGCATATCACTTTCCTTTATGATTCAAAGCCATATTATTAAGCTTTTAATTTATTTATATTTTAGTACATATTTCAGTCTAGTGGTCATGAATATGCAATTTTTCTTCAGCCAAAGGAGAAAACTTTTTCAAATTAAGTGGAAGTCAATCACAGGAGTTAGAAAACAAAAGAAGTACTTAAAGACCAAATCTCTTGGCCATAAAGTACTCAGGTTTTACTGTATCAATGCTCAAATAAATAAATAAAATCTTAAAAAAAAAAAAAAAAACCTGGAATGTCCACACGTACAAAATAATTCAAGTACTCTTTTATCTAAAGGCACAATATTTAACAATTTTACTTTGGCAAGCTGATCAAAACTGAATAATGAATTCAAGAAAAAAGTACAGAAATCACTTTTAAATTATTTCCTAGGACTGCTAATAAACTTACATTTTTTAAAAAAGATTTTATTTATTTGACAGAGAGAAACACAGCCAGAGAGGGAACACAAGCAGGGGGAGTGAGAGAGGGAGAAGCAGGCTTCCCGCCGAGCGGGAAGCCCAATGTGGGACTCGATCCCAGGTCTCCGGGATCATGACCTGAGCCGAAAGCAGTGGCCTAACCAACTGAGCCACCCAGGCGCCCCATAAACTTACATTTTTAAACCAGAAATTCATATTAATTTTCAGCAATCTATTTACAGTGATGTTTTCCTAAGGACACCACTAGATGATTGCTAATCAACTAAAATCATACCTGTTATAAATTTTTACTTCCAAAATGGTCCAGAAGAATTTTTTCAATTCCATTATTAAATTACCTAGCTTCCAATTCCTCTGGGAAATTATCCAAATCCTACTTAGGATGATTTAGCATTTGTCACCCATTTAAATTATTTGTGACATACTATTCCAAAATAAAACATTAAGTCATAGCACTTTAAAAATCATTTCATGATGAGAACTGGCTGTGGTTCACTGAAATTCTGAAAATGTTTATGCCATGATTATGCTTGTCACCTATATTAATGCAAGCTAAATTTCTCAGAAGAATGACTAAATCTAGTCCATTATCTTACGAAGAAATCCTGATATATTTTTAAAAATTTTTAAAAATGACTATTTTTACAGCAATAAATTATTTTCTAATACATAATAAAAAAAAGCAAATTTCCTAGAACATTAACCATAGGGAAGGAAAGTTCTGCTGCTCTGGACTAGTAAGCCAAAATCCTCTCAACACGCCTTTTGGTCAGTCAGCTATTACTTCCTTGGAAAGAGCAAGGTGGAGAGGAACCACATCCTCCAGTGTCATGTTGTAGCCAGAGGGATCTTATAATCAAAAGTAGAATTTACAAGTTCATCACTCATCTT
This sequence comes from Spilogale gracilis, assembly GCA_004023965.1. Taxonomy (NCBI): domain Eukaryota; kingdom Metazoa; phylum Chordata; class Mammalia; order Carnivora; family Mephitidae; genus Spilogale; species Spilogale gracilis. The sequence continues at coordinate 40,723 of PITA01012796.1, read as the reverse complement.
TGCCTCTATCTTGGTACAAAAGCTGATTAAGCTTTCCCTGTTGCTAGCTTTTTGCTGTTAGATATCCTCCTAATGGTCTTCGGTATTTAATTCAAGACTTTTTAAGTATACTTTTAATTCTCTTAGAAATACACTATTATAAAGAATCTCTCTTCTACATACTTAGTTTTCCTCCTATTTGTCTTTTTACTATTTCCACCTAAGCTCATTTTATTCACCTAAGTAAATGAGACTTAATCTTTAGCAAAAAAACTCTAACTTGTATGTACAACCATTTATAGCAGGGGTCTGTGCCAAGTATAACTCACAGGCCAAATCTGTGCAAAATTATAACCACCCTTTTTGTCAATTAAGTTTCATGGGAACACAACATTGCTTATTTATTTGTTCATCTGTTTTGTATTCTCTTTCGCTACTCTTGAGCCACAACAGTAGAGCTGTGCAATTTTGACCAAAACCATCTGGCCTGCAAAGGCCTAAAATATTTATTATTATGCCCTTTACAAAAAAAGTTCATGACCTCTGTCAGTACCAATACTAATTCCCCATGGGCATACTGGACATACACATTTCCTTGAATAGTCCTGCCATTTTGAGGGAATTATAAAAATTAGAAATATATTCTTTGTAAACATGCTTTCAAAGACAAGCAGAATTATAGATCCAAGTATCTAAGGAAAAAAGTCCCTTTCTAAATGATTTAACAAGTTCATCATGACTGTAAACTAAATATACTATAGGGAGATCATAAATTGGTATTTTTAAAACCACAATAAATATACTGACAACAGTGAAATTGCTGTATTCAGTAATACCTTAGAAAGTAAAGGCTAGCTAGGGTTGGTTGGGACTTACTAATTGGAGAAATCATGCTTTACCCTTACTGGTTCTTTTAGGAACTGATTAATATGAAACGTCCCAAAAATGTTTCTTCTTCATGAGAAAATGTATAAGCTTTGGCCAATGACCCCCCCCCACACTAGGTTAATGGTATTATGGCATGTATAAAGAGAATTTTTCTCCATACATGTTAAGCAAAAACAAAGAAAATACCCTCCTTAACCCCAAACATAAAACAGTCAAAGGGGAAAGGAAAATGACAAGGTGGTATATACATAAAAAATGTTTTGAAAAGTAGAAGATCTGAGGTGAAGAACAGGAGCATCATCTCCAACGTGCCACTCATCTGATATAAAATGCTGAACGCCTGGGATAAGAATAAACATCTGATCAACTGGATAAGAAAAAAAACTTAATTTATTCTTATCTAATGACATTCGCTAAGATGTCAAATGATAAGGACGCAAATATTCTGCACAGCCCTTTAAGTAGTAACTAAAAGGTCAATGAAGCCATCATAGGGTTTTTCTCTCTCTACCGAGCACCCTGGTCATGAGACGACCAAAACTGGTGTTGGCTTTTATCTCAAACCATCTCTGTTCCCTTTGGACAGTGGCCTCTGTAAGGTTCGTTCAGATCAACCCTCTTCTTTCCCAAATATTGCCAAAATGTCTTAGAGACTCAGGATGGCAAAGGCTTCCGTATGAATTTCTTTCAGCAGTCATACGTGCACCAACAGGTATATAGGCGAGCAGACGGCTCAAAACGGAGCAAAACCGCTTCCGGGAAAGCAATTTTCAAAAAGGGACACCATAAAAATGGGCAAAAGTTCAGGAACCCATTTAAGAGGCTTCTCCTGGTTTAAGCTGCTTATTTAAAAAACACCAAGCAAGCACGTCTGTGGACAAAGTCCTAGGAGGAGGGGCTCGACCAGGCAGGGCACAGGGCTGAGAGAAGAGAACGGGAGAACCGGGGAGGTCGCGGGGAGGACCGCGGCGCGACAGGTGGATGGGGCTCCCACAGGTGGCGAGCAGGACCGCGCCGGGAGCTCCGGGCAGCCTGGGGCAGAAGCAGCGGGGATTACAACGGAGGAGCGGACGAGCAGGAACGAAGTGGAGGGGGAAGGCATGCAATGGGAACGGACCGGTTTCTATGGTTTACCATTCTGTCTCCTCAAATCACTCACCAAGAAAATCACACTGGGAAGACGGGGGAAAGGAAAGAAAATAGGGAGGAGCATCCAGGAGCCGCCAGTACCGCCTCAGGACGGAGGGCCACACCTCAGGGGCTCACCCACGCTCGCCCACAGCCCAGGGTCAAAGCCTTCGCTAGGCCTGACTTGCCCCCAGACCCGGACCCGGCCTTTGCGCCTGCGTCAGTGAAGGCCTGCGCGCCCGCGGCCACACCCACGCCCGGAGCAACACCACACCGGGCACGTGACTTTCGGTCCCCGCTCCCCCTACCAGAATCTTCCCTGCGCCTCAGGCTCCTCCCCACCCGCTCCAGCTCTCCGGAGAGGCCCAGCGTCAGTGTGGCTTCAGCGGCTCGCCCCGCCCTCGCCGGGACTGGCGCCTGCGCAGAAGGGCCTTATTGTGTGACGTTCTATCTCTGATGGAGTACGTCTTTCTCTCCAAATATGCAGAGACAGAAACGTACGGTATTTTTAAGGGGTGCCATTCAGTTCATTAGCCCCAGACGCACAAGTAAACAGTAGTTTCCATATTGAACTCCAGCAGAAAAACTTCAGGGGGAAGAGAGGAAACCTAATTTACCGTGCTGCCCTCCACTTCCCCGTAGCCTAGCAACTGTCTCCAAGGCAACCACGCCGTCAACAACGCTAAGCAACCCCGAGAGAATTAGAAGGTCTATTTTATTTTCTTCCCAAGAGAGGACGGGCAAGAAGAGGTCAAAGGGGAATTAGGTGAAAGACAGAAACCTTAGTTCTGTGAGAAGGCGAGAGTAGGAAAGGGGAAACAGTGAAGAAAGAGACTGAGATATTGGTATAGTGAGAAAAAAGTATTTTTAAGGAGTCATTTTGGTGGCCATGGATACAACTTGCTTTTCTGAGAGCATTTATAACCTCATACCCATTGACTGGAAGGAGCCGCCCCAGCCTCCTAGGTATGTGGGTAAGCAACGATCATCACTTGAAACAAGAATAGGGCATAATTATGCCATTTCCGGATTAGCTGAGCATCATATGACGTTGAAAAAGAAATAACATGTATTTTTGTCTCAGTGAAGTAGTCTTGAATGTCAGCTTCTTAAGGAAGTGGCTACAAAATCTAGGTATTTCGCATCTTACAATTCACAGAGAGGGCCATCCAGTGCTGTGAGAGGGCCATTTTATTATGTCAAAACAGTATCTAATTGTTCATATATGATGTATACAAAATGGCGTGAAATTTCTTGTTGCTGTTGAAAAGAGAAAATCATATTATCCTCTGTTGGGATACTTGTTATTTGGTTTCAGGAGTTCCTTGTTTTATTTTTGTCTACACTACTGCTCCCTCTCTAAGGGGATAGTAGTTATTTATTTCTGAGATTATTGTCAAACATAAATTCGTATTTGTTTCTGAAGCTCAGTCTTTTGGTTGGTAAAACAAAATAGATTAGCTTCTAAGGTCTTTTCCAGATGTGATAGTTGGGTAGAAGGAAGAGTAGATGGGTGGAGGCCCAAAAATATGTAATTGAGTTAAAATTTTTACATAGGTATTAGGAATCCTTAAATCCCCCACATTTCAAAAAGTTAACCCCAAAGTAAATATCTCAGTTACTCTCCTGTGTAGGGGTTTAGAACTTATGTAAATTTATGGGGAGAAATAAATTTTTCTCCCCATAAACACTAGAAGGTAACTAGTGCAGAAAATTTTATTCCTCCTAATACTCAAAATATTTGCTGTTTTTTTACCTTTTTTCATTTGCTGATATAAGTCAAAACCACATTGGAAGAGCACTAGGCTAAAAAGCAGGGTCTGAAACTCATTGGTTTGGGAATCATGAATAAATTTTCATTTGTTTTCTGATGTGTAAAACAAACAAAATGATCCAGATAATCTTTAAGTTTCCTTTCAGTAATTACTTGTGTTCCATAACATCAACAGGTGGGCAAATCCTTTCATATTAAGCCTGAGTATCTAGTTTTTCTGTTTTTGTTTTTGTTTTGTTAAAATATTTATTTATTTGACAGAGGGAAACACAGTGAGAGAGGGAACACAAGCAGGGAGAGTGGGAGGGGGAGAAGCAGGCTTCCCACTAAGCAGGGAGCCCCATGTGGGGCCAGATCTCAGAACCCTGGGATCATGACCTGAGCTAAAGGCAGACACTTAGTGACCGAGCCGCCCAGGAGTCCCTCCCCCCACCAAGTATCTAGTTTTAACAAGAGTAGTACCTATATTATTTTCCATTAGCTTCTCAAAATCTCGTTGAACATGGAAAGAATGTAAAGTACAATGTGATGGAGTTGTAGAGTTTATGAGGAGGACCCAAATTAACTATTGCTGAATGAATTTTTGGTCAAAAATTCCTGTATGTTGTGCTAGATTAAGTTCCTCCTTTCTGTAACCACTGGTAGGTTGTATTTTCTATAGAGTACTGAATCTGAATGTTAAGATATTTTATTAGATATGTGTTCTGTCCACTGGTAAATTAAGAAGATGCACCTTTGCTCTATCTAAGTAATTTTTTCAAGAAATTCCACAGAAACAATCTTTATTCATTTGACAAGCAATAACTGAGCCCCTATTACGTGTATAACATTGCCCTTGGAGAGTGTTCTTGGGAAATGTTGGAAGTGACAGCACAAAGTCCTTGGTTGAGTCTGAAGGAATAAGCAGGAAAAAGGAACTCATGGTGAAGGGAATAGAAGGCATCAAAATGTGGTGCCAAAGAACTTTCTCTGTTAGAGTGAGACTATGCACAACAACCTACCCTGCAATAACCCTGAGAAGGTTTTAATTTGATAATTAAACCACCAATAAATAAACTACCAAGACATAAATCACCAATATATAAAAAATACAACATAATAACACAGTTAACACATTCCTCCCACCACACTGTTTTATTTGCCCCGACCCAATCCCCTTACTACTAGTAAGAATTAATCATAAAATAGAAGTGTATTAACCTACAAGACTTATTTGCATTTCTGAGTTACAAACCCAGCTTCAAAAAGACTCACTGCAGCTCTTTGTAAGACTAGCAAGATGACTGTCCAGCTTTCCCAAAGAGGTAGATTCCTCACCACTGACTGCACTGTGATCTCCCACACCTGAGAGGCTACAGTCTCCTTGGGACTCTACAGTATAAACATTAACATTTTGACTAACAAGAAAACCATGTATTAATGGAAACCCTAATGAGAGATGCAGATAACTAAATGAGAACTTAGAAAATGGATATATGTAATGAAAGTGGGGTGAAGGGCATCCTCCTTCAGTTGAACTTAATGAGTTGGGGCTCAAGATATAACAGTGTTAAAGTCAATGAGAAGCCATGAATCCATTTTCAAAATTTCAGTTGCTCACGATGCATGAGGTGGTTTCCAAGATGTTCACCAAATTTGTCACCCTTCTATTGATGGCTCCAGTTACTTGATGTCTCCAATCATTCTGTCTTTCCTTTCTGTTTAAGGTAATATTCCAGGTATATACTGAACAGCCCATGATACCATTATCTCTTCCTTGCAGCACAATACTTTTATTAATACACTCATCAACATTTGACATTCATTTCTCTGCCGTTGCCTCACACTGAAATTTCCATATGAATTATGACTAAAGTCGGTCTTTACCATCCTATAATTAATGTAACTGATTGTTTTTGATCTAAACTCATTGTTATCTATGGACATAATTTTGAACTTTGAATCTTTCATATACTCTTTCAACCATCTTTCCCAGCTTAGCGTCATTTGCAAATCTAATAAGTCTGTCTTTTATATCTCTCTCTGTCATTGAACAGGACAAGTACTTTGCACTTTAGTAGGCTACTAGACACCTCATTCTAGGCTGACAGCAATACTGGTTTTGAAGGTTCGGTTAGTCATCCATATGTACCCACTAATCAATTCATATTTCTCTACTCTCTCAGTAAGAATAATAGGTTTTGCTAACAGAAAGAGGTATATTATGTCTAAGGTATTTGACTGATTTATGGGTCACATAATCTTTAAAAAAAATTATGTTCATTTCAGTGACCTGAAACTCCAAATAGCTCAGTTAATCATTGCTTCTCTACAAGTTTGTTGATGCTCTCGAAAATTGACATGCTCAACATTGTGGATTTTCTGGATGCATGCTTTTAAAAACTGGAAATATTTTGGGCGCCTCGGTGGCTCAGTGGGTTAAAGCCTCTGCCTTCGGCTCAGGTCATGGTCTCAGGGTCCTGGGATCGAGGCCCGCATCGGGCTCTCTGCTCAGCAAGGAGCCTGCTACCTCCTCTCTCTCTACTTGTGATCTCTCTCTCTGTCAAATAAATAAATAAAATCTTTTTAAAAAATTGGAAATACTTAATGTGTAAGCACCCACTAGTCTGTTTTTTTAAGGCTTTCTGGTTTTCATTGATGTTAACTGTCACACATAGTTAGAATTTCATTTTCAGAGCTCCTTATTCATCTTAGACTATCCTTCATTTTATTCATTTTCCACACTGTTACATCTATATCTTCTGAGCCTTTGTAACATCTCCTTGTTTAGTCTAGTTATGTACCTAACTTTGCTAAGCAATCTTGAATATTATGAAATCTTAGATGACAGGGTCATTTTCTCCTGAGATTCTTATCTACTTTGCTGAAAATTTGTAGCCAATAATTCAATTGGGGAAAGCAGTAGTCCTTTAAAATGAACTTATATTCAAAGAAGGTAAAAAATATTCCAAAATCTTTGCCTTTAGTATAGTGAAATTTTATGTTAAAATTACCATTGTTCCAATATATGGCCTCAGAGTTTTATCACTAGTGTTAGAAATTGTTATTCAGATTTTTAATTTGGCTGTCCAGTCTCTGCAGACTTCCATAATAATAACACTTCTTTTCATCTCTTGTAAAGAAAAGAAAGTAAACTTTACATGTACTAATATGGAAAGAGATCACATTATATTAAGTTTTAAAAATCAAGCTATATTTCATACATAAATAGAAATTTAGAAAACTCTATTTGCAAAATGGATTGAGGAGATAGAGGAAAACTAGATTTTTATTAATTTTTAAAGATTAAGATGTAATTGGCATATACCATTATATTAGTTTCATCATTTTTTCCTATTTTTGTAATTTGGAAAAAAAACTATTCCAGTAGAATAAAGCATATTTTATGTGACAAATGGATAAGCTTTCAGCTCACAAAATAATGTATTGAATCACAAGATTGAAAATTAAAAACAGGTGAGATTATACACACTCTTTTCTTATTACAAGGAAAGTAATTTTATTAGTCCAGAGGTAATATCTGCCAGTTCCAACTTGCATATGAAATTTACAGCACAAGTTTGGATTGTGCATTATGTTCCGGAGATATCTAATAAACTTATTCAGTTTAGACCATAATTAATCCCTAGCCATTGAATTTAAGATTGAAGAAAGGCCTCTAAAAGGAAGAAACAATTCAGTGTTTCTCCAAACAAATTTATCCACATTAAGTAAAAAGAGAATGAGTTGTTAAAAGTGGTATACCTAAACTTCTGCTTCCAATCAAATATGGAATTTACCCTCTCACCTTAAACAACTTAAACACTAGGAGGGAAAAGCATAAAACAATAGTTTTCAGACAATGGACAATAAGCAGCACAGAGCAATCATCCCTAAGAAAAGAGACACAAGCCTCACAATTGCCCAACATTTTTCCTAGAGAGTTTCCAGGCCAAAGTCCAGGGAAGAGGAATTTAAACAAAATCCATCAGTCCCTTGAGTTAAAGGAGACAGAGTTCAGAGTCTGGGGAGGTCAAGGCATGTAGAATTCATAGCACAGAGACACAGAGTACCAGAGAGGAGAGACCTAGAGAGAGAGAAAAAGAGTGTGTGTGTTATAGAAACATGCAAGAAGATTTTTCTGAAGTCTTTGGTTGACAGTACATGTATGCAATGAAACTATGGAGGCCAGAGAAATAACCAACAGAAGGTTGGATAAAGTTCAGATAAAATTCAAATTCCCACCAGCCAGAGTGGAAAGACCTCCTAAAGCACAGGGCATTGAGTAGTGCACTCAAAAGTATATTATTGCCTGAGTAGTGGGGCCACATTAGAACTAGACTTAAAGCTCTTCTGGACCCAGAAATATAATGTATAACCAAAAGAAAAACCAGTCAATACAAACAGACAAAGAAATGACATTAATGAGAGAATTAGTAGACAAGAGCATTAAAACTATTTTAAATATTTTCCATATATTCAAAAAGGTAGAGGAAAACATAAGTAAGATACAGAGAGAGATGGAAGGATAAGAAAAGACCAAAAAATAAAAATAAAAAAGGCCAAAATTGAACTTGTAGACATAAAGGATACCACTTCTAAAATGAAAATAGTCTAGGGGATGGGATTAACAGCCAAAATACTAGAAAAAAAATTGTTGAATTTGAAGACACAGTAAAAGAACAATACAAAATGAAAGGAAAAAACTGAAAAGGAAAACAGTGTATCAGCAAATTGTAGGCAATGCCAAACAGCCTAACATAAGTATAATTAGAATTGCAGAGGGAGGGGAGAGAGACGAGTAAACAGAAAACATATTTGAATAATGGCTAAAATTTTGACAAAGTTAATGAAATTTCCAAATCCACAAATCCAAGAATCACAATGATCCCCAAGCAGAAAGAAGAAAAAGAAGGAGGAGGAAGAGGAGAAGGAGACTATACCAAGGGACAGTACAATCAAATTTCTTAAAACCAGTAATAGAGAGAAAAATTTTAAATCAGCCAAAGGAAAAAGAAATATCACACACAGAAAAAGAAAGAGCAAATACCTCATCAGAAACAATGGAAGACAGAAATTACAAAGTGCTTTAATGCACAAGGAAGGGTATAAGTTGGAAATTTGGATTTATGCAATGAAATAAAGAACACTGGAAAAGGCAAATATATGGTAAATATTAGAAAATTATCTTTAAATTTATTTAAAATATAGTTAGCTTTTTGGGGCGCCTGGGTGGCTCAGTTGGTTAAGCGACTGCCTTCGGCTCAGGTCATGATCCCAGAGACCCGGGATGGAGCCCCACATCAGGCTCCCTGCTCGGCAGGAAGCCTGCTTCTCCCTCTCTCACTCCCTCTGCTTGTGTTCCCTCTCTAGCTGTGTTTCTCTCTGTCAAATAAATAAATAAAATCTTTAAAAAAAAAAACCATAATTCATTGTGAAAAGCTAACTATATTTTATTTTATTTTTGTAAAGATTTTTGGGGCAGCCAAAGGCAGTCGCTTAACCAACTGAGCCACCCAGGCACTCCTGAATTATGGTTTTTATAACACACTGAAGTAAAATATATTACAACACTGGGAGAAAGGTGGGAGGAGGCATAGATGCAAATATTCTCTTTGTATGGTTCTTACACTGTATGTGAAATGGTATAATGTTACTTGAAGGTAGGCTTTGATAAGCTAAACATGTACATTGTAAACTTTCGAATATCCGCAAAATATAGTAAAAAAAAAAGTAGAAAATAAGGCAAAATAAAAAGGAAGAATGAACAAAGGGGGAGTATGTAGAAAACAAATAGCAAGATGGAAAATTTAAACACAAATGTATTTTTAAAATTACATCAGATGTGAATGATCTAAACAAATAAAAGAGATTTTTAAAGAAAGGATTAAATTTTTGTGCTCTTCATAACAAAAAACCTTGAAAAATAAAGTCAGAAAATAAGTAAAAAGTCAAAGAATGGGAAAACACTGTGTTGCCACAGAGCCAAGGAGTGCTGAACTGGTTTTATTAATATGAGATAGAGTAGATTACAGAGTACAGAGTTTTAAAGGAATAAAGAGCATGCTTTATAATAATGAAGTGGTCAGTTCAAGAAGAAACGATAATTTTAAATGTTATGAACTTGCAGAGCTTCAAAATATATGAAGAAACAATTGATAGAACTAAAAGAAGAAATGAACAAGCCCACAATTGTATTCAGAGATACCATCTTTCCAGAATTAAAAGAACACTTGAAAACACTACCGGTTTGATCCAATTGATATTTTTAGAACATTCCAGACAGCAACAGCCAAGTACGCTTTCTTTTCGAGTGTATATAGAACATTTACCAAGATAGACCATAATTCGTGCCATAATACAAGCATCAGAAAGTTTAAAAGGATTGAAATTGTACAAAATATATTCTCTAACCATAATAGAAATTAATTAGAAATCAGAAAAATCTGGAAATATCTGGAAAATCCCTAAACAAAACACACCTAAAGAAACTCTTAAAGAAAGTATCTGAAGAGAATTAATAAGGTATTTTGAGCTGATGAAAAGGACAGGATAAGAATATCAAGATTTGTGGGATGCAACTATAAAGCAATACTTAGAGGGAATTCTACCATTTTAAATACTTCTATTAGAAATCTAGTAAGTTTAAAGTCAAATACCTAAATTTACATGCACCTTAAGAAACTAAAACAAGAAGGGTAAATTAAACCAGAAGAAGGAGAAATAACAAAGATAAGTGTAGAAATCACTGAAATGGAAAATGTGAACATTAGAGACACACAATGAAAAGATCAATGAAATAAATGCCTAGCTAAACTGATCAGCAGAGAGAATGAGGACACAATTCACCAATACCAGGAATGGGAGAGATGACATCACTATTGATGCTACCATGTTCATATATCAACAAGGAAATAGTACCTGGCACCTCTCTCTGAGGGCAAAGCTTCCATGAAGAGTGTTTGATAGCGCTCAGATAATTATACTTTAACTTTATGTTTGTCTCTGAATGAATATAGACATATATTTAAAAATGTATAACTATTCTTAAACTTGAAATCACTTTTACTGGAAATACAAATGCTACAACTTTTTTTTTTTAAATTTTAGGTACATATCCATTTTTAAGGCATCTGTAAAAGATAACATGCAAAAACATAAAACTGCAATGAAGACGATGGGACCACCAAAAGTTGAAGTACCTTCTCCAAAGGATTTCCTGAAGAAACATTCAAAGGAAAAAATTCTACCACCTCGTAGGTTTTTTTTTTTTTTTAAGATTTTATTTATTTGACAGAGAGAAACACAGGCAGAGAGGGAACACAAGCAGGGGGAGTGAGAGAGGGAGAAGCAGGCTTCCCGCCGAGCAGGCAGCCCGATGTGGGGCTCGATCCCGGGTATCCAGGATCATGACCTGAGCTGAAGGCAGTCGCTTAACCAACTGAGCCACCCAGGCGCCCCGTCCTCGTAGGTTTTTATCATTCTTTTTAATGTTAAAAGTGCTAACAGTCATTTAACTAGAGTTACAGTACTGCCAATGAATATTAAATGTTCACAGGTGAGAAGTTTACATATTGAATATTGTAAAATATTGTAAAAATATGAATATTACATTCATATTTAACAGAATCTGGAATTCTAGGAGAAAGTAGAGGTAGAGAATGTAGTGGAAAAAGAAGGTGGAGAATAGTAAGTCATCCCCAAAACAGACTTTCTCTGTGATGGTGCAAGCATCTGAACCACATCTTGGACTATCCAATAAAGCCCCACCTCCAGCCCTACATGCCTCACCATCTTAGTCCTTAGCCAGATGATATCAGTAACAAATGACAATTATAAGAAGAGTTTGAAAACCCAATGAGAAGACTACCTGCCATTAACCCTGTCTGGTCTTTTCAGTAAGAGATGAGAATCAGAACTCTTACACCAACTGATGCAACTATTGGGCATGGGCTTTAACTCTCCCAGATCTCTAAGACCATTAGGACAGTAAATGAGTCTGGTGTAATGGAGGCATGATGATGAAGGAGTGAGAGACAAAGCCAGCTTCTTGGGCATGTGTGCAATCACACAGGGCCGTGTGCTTAGGAGCTTGGTTTAATATTCTGCCTTTGCCCTCTTGAAATTCTTAATTTCTGATCAAGGAGCTCCACATTGTCATCTTGTACTAGGCCTTGCAAATTATGTAATAGAGTCATAGAGTATATAGATATTAGGATATACTATATACTCATGGTCATAGAGTATATAGATATTAGGAAGAAGGCTATCTGGAAGATGGACAGGTATGTTTGCGTGGAAGCAGCTTCTTCCCATCCTGGGTGTGTCTTTCCTGATGTTTTAGGACAATAGAAAGGAGAGGGAACTTAGTCTCTCTCTTTTACAAAGTGAGTCTTTTTATGTTGCCTGGCATCAAGGAAATAATGCGACATCTCAAGCCCAGCTAGGGTATACATTTTGACAGAAGTGAAATTTCTTCTCCTTATGGCAATATTTTATATCCCACAATCCTCCCTCATAAGCCATAATGCTATGACAAAGGATGAGGATGTTATCAGGAAAGATGGAAAAAAAAAATCTAAAAATACAAACATTCTTGCATAAATTCATGTCTTTCAAAAGCCTCTTTTATATCTTTCTCAAGGGGAGTCTTGGTATTTTGTGACCCACAACCACTTGAGAACACTGGGAAATCTTAAAATGGAATTAGTTTATTTCAATGATATTACTTAGGTTCTCATGTATCCTCTCTAGAGTTAAGCACATCATATAACAGAACTACCGAACTATATAAATCCTATATATCAAATAAGGAGAAAGGGAAGAAGTCTTTCTCTCCCCTTATACCAGTACAAAACAAACACAAAATTATATTGTCCTTATGAATAATCAAGAAGGTCAGTTGTTGCAAGAGTTCATCCAATGAGTTAGCAGTAATATAGACCAAGGCTACTTTGAGTCTCTTTTTGAATATTCTGTCATTTTGAACACAATAGTTTTGAAGACAGGAATTTTCTAGACACACTGAACAATACTTAACAGATACGGGGACATTTCTCTAAATCCAATTGAAAGAACATCTGCATGACAACAAGGCTGTGTTGACATTGCCATTTTGATACAGCCTTAAAAAAACAAACCATTTGGTTTTCAGATTTATTATCACAACTACCAAATACCTTGTGAAAAGACATCCTCACCCCATTTTCCAAGCCTCACCCCATTGCCAACCCCTATGCCTGGGATAAGAGAAAAGACGATGTTTAAATAGATATCATGGAAAGATGGGGTTGGCTCTAAGAGTTGTAATTTACTCTACTTACTCACCTAAGAATGAATTATTAGTCTTTCTGAACTGTTGTCTCATTTTCTTAAAATTCAGCTTCATCTCTTACATACATTTCTAAAGCTACAGATTTCCTTATATTTACATGTGCATGCACTTTCAATTCATAATTGGACCTCTAAATATTTTCAGTGTGAACATCTAGAGGATAAATAATTGGGTTTTTATTTTTATTTTTTTTATGACTTTAAATTTATTTTACTTTTTCAGTGTTCCAAGATTCATTGCCCATGCCCCACACCCAGTGCTCCATGCAATAGGTGCCCTCAGTACCCACCACCAGGCTCTCCCATCCCCTTACCCCCTCCCTCCAAGTTTGTTTCTGTGTCCAGATCTCTCATGTTTCATTTCTCTCCCTGAATTACCCTACTTCCCATTTCCTTTCCTTCTCTTACTGCCTTCTATATTACCCCTTATGAACCACAAGTAAGTGAAACCATGTGATACTTGACTTTTTCTACTTGGCTTATTTCACTCAGCATAATCTCTTTCAATCCATAAATAACTGAGTTTTTAGGTAAAAAGATTTTGCAAGTCTCATTTGGTTGAGTGTATCTGGTAGAAGGAAGCTCTTTGGGTTGTAACAATGAGCCCTTATTCTCTGCTCCAGGCTTTATAGGACTCCAAATTCAATTCCTAACAATGCTCACAACATCTCATTAATACATTAAATCGGAAGATACTATTTAGATCAGAAACAGTAAACAATTTCACATATAGCTCAAGCAAATGTAGACATTATATTGTACATATTAAATTTTATTTTTTCTTTCCCCCCTATAATGTAAACTCCATGAAAACAGGGACTTTGTCTCTTGTTCATTGCTGTATCTGCAATTCCTAGAGCATTAGCTGGGGACACAGTATTTCTCAACAAAAACATATTGCATTGATTAATGAATAAATAAGTATTCAAAAACTCCTTTATGATATTTCTGGGTGTGTAGAATTAATATCAGAAGTGTTGGCTTGCAAGGGCCGCCATAACAAAGTATCACAGACTGAGTGGCTTAAACAGAAATGTATTTGGTACTGGTGTTAGGGCTTCAACATATGAATGCTGGGAGGTATACAATTCAGCCCATTAACAAGAGGTCAATCCAGTCTTTAGACATTTAATAATAAGTATCTTTTTTCCTGCTAATCAAAGTGACATAAACCCCTAAGTTCAAACAGCCCAGAAATGCAAAAAGACAAGGTAACTACTAATTGTATGGAGTTAAGATTTGGGTAAGGTTTTGTCAAGATGGTGTTGCCTTCAGTTTTTGGAAATAAATTGTAATTATCTTACATTTTAGCATTCTGAAAAACCATTTTGATGTGGTTCTATCAAAATAGATGAGTTAGAACAGTCACATTAAAGAGGCTGTGTAGAAATGGCCAGTCTCATCTGCTGCTAATGAAGACAATATGGTAGAGAGAAATAAATAAGATCAATTCTGAATAGTAGTAATTTTAGGAAATGAGGAGCAATCAGGGAGGAGCAAATTGGAGCCTTCAGCTGTGTTGGTAATTTTTATTCGTTACGCTGCATGTTGGGGACAAAGCTATTATATGATCTCCGTACCTTATGATAAGAGTTCTAGTGAAAAAATCCATCATCAAGTCTGACTTATTAGTGACTTTACACTCACTTTCCTCTGAAGAAAAAATAACTAATAATATGCTAGTACTCAGAAAAGACTTATTTAAAAGTTTCTTTGAATTTTTTTTCAATGAAAAAGCTAAACATTTATTGTTGATATCTTTACAAGAAAATATATTCAAACGAGCTAGTAAAAATATACTAGTTAGCTAGCATATGATTGGGGTACTTCTTCCTTTAGACTTGGATACTGTTCTTCAACATATTAATTGATTGTATTGTGCTTAATTTGGGGCATTTATGATTACTGATTTTCTCCTAAATATTTGAATATATTATAAATAAAACTCGTAGGGGGCGCCTGGGTGACTCAGTCATTTAGCATCTGCCTTCAGTTCAGGTCATGATCCCAGGGTCCTGGGATTGAGCCCTACATTGGGCTCCCTGCTCAATGGGGAGCCTACTTCTCCCTTTCTCACTCCCCCTGCTTGTGTTCCCTATCTTGCTGTCTCTCTGTCAAATAAATAAAATCTTTAAAAAAAAACTAAAAACTCTAATGTACTCGTGGTAAAATATCTAGATACTATAAATAGTACTGAATAGCAATGTTTATAATTTAATATTAACAAGAAAATGTTATGTTTAACAGAAAAAAAGTTTGATCGGAAAGAACCCAGAAAGCCGCCCGTGCCACTGAGGACTGAGCATCCCATCATGGGAATACAGAGTGAAAAAAATTTTATAAATGCAAATGCAGCCGATGTCATTATGGGAGTGGCTAAAAAGCCTAAGCCAATTTATGTTGACAAAAGAACGGGAGACAAGCATGATCTTGAAACCTCAGGACTAGTTCCAAAATACATCAATAAAAAGGTAGCCTTGTTACATCACTAATGAGACCTTAAATGCAAATAACTTAAGTATGGTGTTCATAATGATTATCTATATTATTAGTAATAGTGCTCTCACTGGGCAAATTATTCTGCTTCAACCTGTGTCTGGTTCAAATCTAAGGTGATGAAGTTATGGAGGATTTGAAATGAATACCATCAGCTAGTCCAGGAGAGGACAACTCTAACTGTTTCCTTTACTTTTAATTATTAATATATTTAACAATTACAGCAAACATTCTCTAAAAGATGTTAATTTTTAGTGTGGTAGAAATTTCATGCACAGCGTTGTCATTACTATGAGTCATTACTAACAAAATAACCTTTCAGAAAGTCCTGAGATTTCGTCATTAGGTTGTAGTATTTTGTAACAGATTGAGGAAAAATGAAGAGGAAAATGATTTTAGAGCCATCCATACTATCAATGTAGTATAAATAATTCACATTACAATATGAATGTGGAATAAAGCAGACCTTGAAAGTACTGTACAATAATGTAGTCCTATTAGGATCTTCATCTCTAACTGAAAAGGTGCTTATCAGGTAGGCATATGATTTCATTGTTGCAAACTACAGGAGCTTCAGTAAGTTTAGATATAGAAGATCTTTAATATTTAAAAAGCTTACAAAAAATACCTTATACAAAACCCTTCTTACTTTGTATGCTTACACAGTGTAAAATTGCTTAGAACAGACACAGTAAAATATGAATGCAAAATCCTAAAGAATAATAATCCATAATAACAAGCTGTGGCAAAATAGAAAAGAAGGACAGAAGGAAAAAAGGAAGGAGGAAGAAAAGCAGAAATTGCAGTAGTGATGTATGAGGGGTTTACATCGAAGTAGTCCAATGATCTACCATGATGAATCCCTGCTCAAAATCAAAATGGGAACCTCAAGGCTATTGTCAGAGTACTCTTGTCATTCTTTAGGCTAAGATACTTTGGGGGACCTTAGCAGGTATCTAGGGATTGGCAGCACATGATGATGAAGTTATTTCCGGCTTCATAAATACTTGTCCCAAAGAGGGTGGAAAAACAGAAATATTCTTCTGTCTGCCTCTTTAAGGCAACTTCCAATCCATTCTTTGTCCACTTTGGATGTAAAATCCTTCTTTGCCAGTTATGCCACCAACTGCTCACGCTGTGCCCCTCCTTCGGGCTGCCTTCTGCCCAAGCTGTCCACTTCAATAAATTTTCTACTGTGAACAGAAAATTGAGGGTATTCATCATGGAGACAGAAAAATATTCAGTTAGTCTCCTGGCGCTTGTTTACCAAGCCATGCAAACACTCTGCGCCTGTCCCGCTCTCGGTGTTGCTGGCTGGGCATTCAGGGCTCACCTTACTCTCCATTGATCAGAGTAAAGCTGTTGTTTGTTTGTTTGTTTAAAGCTTTTATTTATTCATTTGACAGAGACAAACGCATCTAGAGTGGGAACACAAGCAGGGGGAGTGAGAGAGGGAGAAGCAGGCTTCCTGCTGAATAGGGTGCTCGATGCAGGGCTTGATCCCAGGACTCTGGGATCATAACTGAGCTGAAGGCAGACGCTCAATGACTGAGCCACCCAGGCGCCCTCAGAGTTACGTTTTTAAAACCTGGGGCCCCTGAGTGGATCGGTCAGTTGGGCAGCTGCCTTCGGTCCTGGTCCTGATCTTAAGGGTCCTGGGATCAAGCCCACATACCACTCCCTGAACAGTCAGGAAGGAATCCGCTTTTCCCTCTGTTCTTTCCGGGCTCATTCTCTCTCTCACTCTCTAATAAATAAATAAATAAAATCTTAAAGAAAATTTATAAGGCCTATGTAAAGAAAACTATGAAGTTGTGAAAAAGATAAAACCTATTAATGGTAAGTGAGAGATCAAGTCTCTAAAGGATAATGCCATTTGTTAAAAAGTGAGGGAACCTCATGTCTTAGTTTCAAATAAAATATTGTGTGCCCATCTGTGCCATGGAAAACCATCTGTGAAAACAAACTGAAGCACTCATGATTGCCTGAGGTCTATGGCAATGGGTGTGAGACATCGTTTCAAATTCCGACTCTGCCACTTAACTCTGTGATCTTTCACACGTTATTAGATTCATCACAGGATTGTAGTGAGGATTAAATGATATAAAATCTATTAAGCACTTGACATGATATCTGGCATCTAATAAAAGTTCAATAGAGAGTGGATATTAGTAATTATTACATTAAGACGATGCATTAGCCCTCAATAATCCAGCACGTGGGAATATTTTGGATCACTGAAGCTTTTAGCCATGTGTGAGATAGTTCTTTTTCCTAAAATGTATTATGTTATTCCCTTTATTAAACAGAATATGCTCAATACAATTTAATCTTTTTGTGATGACTCAGAATCATCGTTATGAGCATCAGTAACTACTTAGCTGTAATGAGGTTTTGTCCTCAGTGTTTCCCGAAATGAACTGTAATATTTACCACTGCACTAACTTACCAGAATACTGTGCTCTTAGAATTTATTTGTAGAGTGTTTTGCAACTTGCCAGAATGCACTTATAGCTACGATTTCAAACTGACTTTTTTAGCCAGGATGGGTTAAGTTATGCTTTGGTAAAATATAAACCAAATTTCAGTAGCTAAAAACAATTAAGTTTTATTGTTTGCTTATGCTTCGTGTCCATTAAGGGTTGGAAGCTCTGCTTCTTGTCCTCATTCCAAGACCCAGGCAAAGCCAAATATTTCCCACCATTACGCTAAACAGAAAAAGAACATGGCAAGTCATCCATTAATTCTTGAGGCTTCTACCAAAAAGGAAGAGAGGCCACTTACACTGTCATTGGGCAAATCATGTCAAATGGCCACATTTTACTTCAAGGGGATGAGGAAAGTGTTGTCCCATCAACTGTCTAGAAGGAGAAGAACCAGAATGTTTATGAATAATTTCAATGACTATTATACCTCTTAACAGCTGCTTCCTCAGACAGTTTTTCACTGACCTCCTTATTTATCTAAGATAAATCCTATTTCTTTCTTCCTTCTTACTATTTGTTTCAGTTTGGAGCACCGATACATATATTACTTTATATTCTATTTTTGGTGAGTTTCTCTTAATGCAGAATGCACATTCCAAAAGTACAGAAACCTTGCCTTTCTTGTTCACTAGTAAACCTGGCATCAAGTAAATTCTCAAATAATTTTTTGAGAAATAAACAAGGAATAGTTTAGTTCTATTTCTCTACACAGTGATATCAAGCATAGTCACTAGTGTGAAAAAAATCACACCAGATTGCTTCACTGTTAGTCCTTGTAAGCAGCCCAGGAAACTTCAAAATGGATTTTGCATTCCAAAAACAACCTTAGAGTCCCAAGTCAGTTTTTACTTAAAGCAGATGTGTGTTGTGTATTTGGTTTTTACAATACTTTAGAAACAGTTATCTTCTTTAATATAAGAACTTGCAAAAGAGACCTCACGATATTCAAGATATTTAAAGGCAAAAGCTGAAGTACCTAAAGGAAAGAAAGAAAAGCCAACTTTTAGAGGTAAAACAAGGGCTGAGTCATCAGCCAGGAACAGGTGCTGGAAACATTCAGAAGAGAAAAACAAGCAGCCACAATAACAATTCAAATGGTTTTAAAAGACAAGAATGAACTGGTTCTCAATGGGAAAAGAAAAACAAACAAGCAAACAAACAAAAAAAAACAACATTGAATTTCGTCAGTTGGCCATGTTTGGAGTAAAGGCTTTGCTCAAAAATATCTGTAACATTTCTTTTTCTTCTATTCAGTGGTTGATATGTATACATATGGAAGATTGCATTCAGGATATTGATTTTTTTTTTTCTGAAACATCCTTATAAGGATTATGGTATCACACCAGAATATATATGTAAGCGAAACGAGGAAGTGAAGAAAGCCCAAGAAGAATATGATAATTATATCCAGGAAAACCTTAGGAAAGCAGCTATGAAAAGGCTCTCTGATGAAGAACGGGAGGCAGTCCTGCAGGTATGTGTTCTGTAGTTTATACTCGTATGTAGTACTTTGGAACAACTCCAAAAGAAAGGTCCATCATCAATGAATATTATAAACCTGAACCCTGACGTTGAAATCAGAACACTCTCTGGGTTATGGTGAGGACTACATGCTGTCCACTGACTCTTTGGCGACAGCAAAAGTTGTAATTAGGAATTACTGGATAATATTTTGTTTCCAATTTTGTGAGCTTCTGTTTTTTTCCTTGTATGAAGCCCACCTTCTCCTTCAGTGAACATATGTAAGTAAAGGCAAAAGGTATTTTTATTTTCATTGTCATGTCCCTGAATTTTTCAAAAATAATATCCATAAAGTAGACATGTTTCACTAGATGGAGCTCTAGAATAATTGAAACTGCTCCTAGACTAACTTTTTTTTTTCCTTTCCTATAAGCCAAATGCCCAAATTTTAAAATAACCAGGTGTTAGGTCTTTTTTAATGTATTTTCTTTATTTTGAATAAAATAGGCATAAAGATATATAACCTTATATATTTAATGAAAGACTTTTATATGAAGCATTTAGAATATCTTTACAGAGTATTAAGCAATAAATTTATTATTTATAATTTATTAATTGTACTCTTCTATAGTCATGATATTTCTTATAGAGGTAAAAATAGTAATTTATTCTTGTTTTGTTATTTTGAAATATTTCTACAAAGTCATTTCTAGTGACCTTTTAAAAACAGAAAAAAAAATTGTCCCCATGAACTTCTATTGAAAATGGATTTGTATGCTGTTTAAATTCTTAATATTTTATTAATGTTATAATCCTTAGTAAACATTTACTAAATTCCTGTTTGCATTAAGTATCATGCTAAGCCTCAAGGATATTAAAAAGGCCATAAGATAAAATTCTACTATAGGTAATGTTGTAATATAGTGGATAAGAGGCGATATGTATATATGTACATATGTAGATACGTGTGTGTGTATGTGTTATGTAGACATCATAAGTTTTATCAGAATTCAAGACAGAGTATCCAATGAAGGAGTTAGCTGGGCCTTAAACTTCACTGTAAGAGGGTCTTCTGGACAGCAGAAGTGACCTAAGGGCAAAGACTGTCTCTCTTTGTTGACAGCAGTCTCCTTTGTGCCCAACTTGGTGCCACAGTATAAACACGGAGGTGTAATATTGGTGTGCTGGAAAGAAGAAAGGAAGAAGGTAGGCAAGAAGGCTGGCAGACATGGAGATGGGACTTTGCATGTCATTTTCAGAGTACTGGTTTTTGGTCTATATTCTCTCTCTCTCTCTCTCTCTCTCTCTCTCTCTCTCTTTCCCTTTCTCTCTTGCTCTCTTTCTCCTTCTCGTACTCCATCTCTCTCTACTTTGAATTCTACCATTTATAGAAAGTACATCCTTTTGTGAAAGCCAGGTTTTTATATCTAACCAATGCTGAAAAAAACAAAACAAAACACCAATGGATAGATCATCCAGACAGAAAATCAGTAAGGAAACCTCAACCTCAAATTAGACCAGATGGACTTAACAGATAGATACAGAACATTCCATCCAAAACCAGAATACACATTCTTCTCAAGTGTTCATGGAACGTTCTCCAGGATAGATCATATGTTAAGCAACAAAACAAGTCTCAATAAATTTAAGAAGAATGAAATAATATCAAACATCTTTTCTACCTATAATGGTATAAAACTAAAAATCAAATATAAGAAGAAAACTGGAAAAACACAAACATATGGAGATTAAATAATATGCTAATTAATCACTAATGGATCAGTGAAAAAAATCAAAGGAGATTTCAAAAAATACTTTGGAGGTGCCTGGGTTGCTCAGTCAGTTAAGTGTCTGACTCTTGGTTTTGGCTCAGGTCAATCTCAGGGTCGTGAGATCAAGCCAGTGTCAGGCTCTGCACTCAGTGCAGTCTGCTTGAGATTCTCTCTCTCCTTCTCCCTGGGCCTCTCCCCACACTGGCACATTCTCTCCCTAAATAAATAAAATCTTTAAAAAAGATACTTTCAGACAAATGAAAATAGAAATATAGCCAAAATCTATGGGACGACAGTTTAAGATGGAATTTCGTAACAGTAAGAATCTCAAATAACCATCTAACTATATACCTAAGGGAACTAGAAAAAGAACAGAAGAAGCCCAAAGTTCTAGAAGGAAGGAAATAATAAAGATCTGAGTGGAAATAAATGAAATAGAAACTAAAAAGTCTAGAAAAGATCAATGAAAGTAAGAGCTGGTTCTCTAAAAAGATAAACTAAATTAACCTTTAGGTAGACTCACTAAGGAAAAAAGAGAGAGGGCTTAAATCAGAAATGAAAAAGAAAAAGTTACAACTGAACACAGGAATACAAGTGATCATAAAAGAATACTTTGAATAGTTCTATGCCAACATTTTGGACATCTAGAAGAAATGGATAAATTTCTAGAAACAATATAATCTTTCAAGACTGAATCATGAAGAAGTAGAAAATCTGGAAAATCTGCATAGACCAAGTACTAGTAAGTCGATTTAATCAGTAATTAGAAAACTCCCAACAAATAAAAGTTCAGGGCCAGATAACTTCACTGACGAATTCTACCAAACATTCAAAGATTTAACATCTATCCTCCTCAACTCTTCCAAGAAATTGAACATGAAGGAATGCTTCCAAACTCGTTTTACAAGGCCTGATACCAAAACCAATCAAGGACACCACATACACTCACAAATCATAGGCCATAAATATCCCCATTGAACAGCATACAAAGATCCTCAACAAAATATTAGCAAATCAATTTCAACAATACATTAAACATATCATTTACTATGATCAAGTGGGATTTATGCCAGGGATGAAAAGATGGTTCAATATTCATAAATGAATCAACAGTGACACAAGGTAATAAAATGAAGGCTAAAAACTATATGATTATTTCAGTAGATGCAGCAAAAGCATTTGACAATATTCAACATTATTTCAATGATAAAATCAACATAATAAAGGCTGTCTCTGACAAGCCCATAGCTAACATCATGCTGAAGAGTGAAAAACTGAGAATTTTTCCTTTAAGATCAAGAATAAGACAAGAATTCTCACTCTTACCACTTTCATTCAACATAGTATTGGAAGTGCTAGACAGAACAATTAGGCAGGAAAAAGAAATAAAAGCCATTCAAATTGGAAAAGAAGGGAAACTATTTGTGGATGACATGATTTTCTATATAAAGACTCCTCCACACATCTCTTAAAACTAGTAAACAAATTTAGTAAAGCTGCATGGCAAAAAATCAATACAAAAAAATCTGTTGTGTTTTTATACACTAACAACAGAAACAGAAATTAAGAGACTAATTCCAGTTACAGTTGCAACAAAAAGAATAAAATACCTAGGAATAAATTTAACCAAAGAGGTGAAAGATCTGTGCACTGAAAACTTAGAAGACATTGATAAAAGAAATTGAAGGCAAACTAAATTGAAAGATATCTCACATTCATGGATTAAAAGAATTAATATTGTTAAAATGTCCATAATACTCAAAGCAATCTACAGATTCAATGCAATTCCTATCAAAATTTTTCACATAAATGAAACAATAGCATTTTTTCACGGAAATGGAACAAACAATCTTAAAACTTGTGTAGCACCACAAAAGTTCCCAAATAGCCAAAGCAATCTTGAGCAGGAAGTACAAAGTTGAAAGCATCACACTCCCTGATTTCAAACTGTATTACTAAGATACAGTAATTAAAAAACAGTATGGCAATGGCATAAAAACAGACACAGATCAAAGTTACAGAACGGAGAGACCAAAAATAAACCCAAGCATTTATGGTCAATTAATTTACAAGAAAAGAGGCAAGAATATATGATGAGAAAAGAACAGTCCTTTCAAAAAGGGTATTGGGCAAACTGGATAACCACATGCAAATGAATGAAATGGAACCATTATCTTACACCATACGCAAAAATTAACTCAAGACTGATTGAAAACTTGAATGTAGACCTGAAGCCATAAAACTCCTAGAAGAAAACATAGGTAGCAAACTCCATGATATCAGTCTTAGCAATGGTTTTTTGGAATCTGACTCTAAGGGCAAGGGCAACAAAAGCAAAAATGAACACCTGGGACTACATCAAACTAGAAAGCTTTTGCACAGGGAAGGAAACCATCAACAAAATGAAAAGGCAACCTCCTGAGGGGGAGAAGATATTTGCAAATCATATATTTGATAAGAGGTTAATATCCAAAATATATAAAGAACTCATACAATTCAACAAATACCACCACAACAAAACACCCCCAAGCAATCCAATTATAAAATATGCAGAGGATCTGAATAGGTATTTTCCCAAAGAAGAGATACAGATGTCGACTGGCACATGAAGAGATGTTTGACATCATTAATCATCGGTGAAGTGCAAATTAAAAACCACAATGAAATACCACCTCACACCTGTGAGAATGACTATTATCAAAAAGACAATAAATGACAAGTGCTGGTGATAATAGAGAAAAGGGAACCCTTGTGCCCTTTTGGCAGAAATGTAAATTGGTATAGCCGCTTTGAGAAACAGTATGGAGGTTCCTGAAAAATTGAAAATAGAACTACCATATGATCGAGTGATTCCACTTCTGGGTATTTATCCAAAGATAATGAAGACAATTTGAAACTATATATGCCCCTACCATGTTCACTGCAGCCTTATTTACAATAGCCAAGATATGGAAGCAACCTAAGTACCAAATGATATCTGAATGGATGAGGAAGATGGGTGTGTGTGTGTGTGTGTGTGTGTGTGTGTGTGTGTGTTATGCTAAGTGATGTAAGTCATACAGAAAAAGACATTCTATATCATTTCACTTATATATGGAATCTGAAAAACAAAACAAACAAAGCAAAACTGAATTCATAAGCTCGAAGCACAGAGTAGTGGTTGCCAGAGGGGAATGAGGCTGGGGGTAGGTAAAGGGGATGAAGGCAATTAAGAGATACAAACTTCCATTTATAAAATTAGTCTGGGGATATAATGTACCCCATGGTGGCTATAATCAGTAATATTGTATCACATATTTGAAAGTGGCTGAAAGAATGAATCTTAAAAGTTTTCATCCCAAGAAAAAAATATTTTGTATCTTTGTACAGTGACATGGTAACTAGACTCGTGCTAATTATTTCACAATGTATACAAATATCAAATCATTACATTGAACACCTGAAATTGACATAATGTTATACTTTAAAAAAAAAATAGGAAAAGAGAGGAATAAGAACTTCTCTCAGGGAGAAAGGACTCCTCTGTCCTGTATCTTTTTGGCTATTGCGGGTAAGCAGTCCTCAGTTTCCTAATATGGTCACTGTGGATTTGATAGGACAATAGCAGGCCTTTCCTTATATGTCTTATTAGCCAGGTAGGATAGCTTCCAAGGTAGCAGAGGCACCAGCTCTGCTCCTGATAAGCCCTGAGTCATGTGTCCCTCCCTGATTAAGAGCTGCACGCAGCACTGTGACAATAGAGTTGTATGTGCCTGCTCATTCTTCATAAAATAACATTCTCACTAGACCTAGAGGATCATCTGGTCTAATGATTCCGCACTTCTCATTTGACATATGAAGATATAAGAATGCAAATATATTAAGTTGTATTCATTGATCTATTCATTCACTTGAAGACGCATTGTATCCAGCCCAGGGGATACTATTGTGAACAAGACGAAGGCACTCTTTACTGTCAGTGAACTTAGAGTTCGGTTTATATTTGTCCTTGGTCACAAAATTGTCAGGGAGCTAAACAGGGACTCAAACCCACATCGGCCAATTCCTAGGCCAGTGCTTCCCTGGCTACATTGTCCACACATGTATAGGAAGTAACAAAAGGAACCTCTGTCATTCGGAGATCCAGCAGGAAATACAAGGCACCAGCAGCCAGGATTCTGAAGGGCAATTTATGAAGGAACTGTGTTTATAGAAGGAAAGAAGGGAACCAACAAAAAAATCCCGAAGCACCCCAGGGCTAAGGACAGAGGGAATACATCACCATCCTAAGCTTAAAGGACAGAGGCAAGGACAGAGCCTGGAAGAGGGGCTACTGACCAGGGTTGCCCTTATGGACAGATGAGCCAGAGCCAGGGTCCAGGTAACATCAAGGGAGAGGAAGAAGAAATGCCCCAACCTCTCCCTCCTTCCACCAGCACTGAATGCCTAGGCTGGAGGGCAAAGAGTGGGTCCATGGTGTGGGAAGCCACCCCACAATACCCTGCCCTAGTCTCAGAGCAGGATGAGATCCTTCACAAAACTGAAGGCACTTCTTATTTATTTTATGACTGCTTCTCCGTATTTGAAGCTTTACCCAAACTAATAAGAAATAAAATAAAAAAATAAAAATAACAAAACAAAACAAAAAACAAAATAAAAGAGAAAAGAAGAGAGAAATGTCAACTAAGAAGAAAAGGAAATCCATCTTCCTGCAATGGATGAAAAATTTTTAGATGAAATAACAAAAATAGTCTTAAAAACAGCAGAAAAGCTGTGTCAATATAATATATTAGTTACATTTAGTTCCCATCCCTGCCTATTGACTTTGATCCAAAGGTTTTTGTACACACTGGAAGATAAAGCAAACTATCCTTTAAAAGATAAAGGCTACAGAGAAAAAGTATAGCTGCTGTGACCATAAGTAATGTGGAAATATGACTCAAGTAGCTATGAAAAACCTTTGATATTTGAAAGTGTATAAATGCATAGATTTCCTCTCTGCAGTAGGTACCCCTGCAGAGCACTGTGGAAACATATTTCTCATTTCATAATGAAAGGCTATGAAAAAAAGAATTCTTCTGAGGACATCTTTTTGGAATACATCTTATACACTATGAAGAGCTGTGCTAACCCATCCCCCTCTTTTTAAGATGTAACCTGGATGTTTCCCCTCATTCTTTTCCTTTCCTTAAATCTTTCATCTAGTCTCACTCAATAAGGGTTCAAAATCTGTTGCCCTTTTCCTCAGCCAACCTATACAGTGTATGCTCTCCCTAGCATCATTGCCCACCTAAGCACAGGAATAAACCACTGAAATTTTGTTATCCACCAAAAGTTTCTGCAAGATTAAATTTGTACTATGAGGGCTTATTATGAAGATTGTTATATGAGACACTTCTAATCTTCTCTTACACCTAAATATATAGCCATGGATTTCAAGGACCATATTTTCTAGGCAAAATTTTAAACACTACTTTCACTTTGTTCTTTCATTTCTGTGTAAATAAAGTGATTTGTGTACCCATAGTGAATAACAAAGTATTAATTTTGCCAAAGTTTCATAGCTTGAATTCGATTAGAGGTTTCAGCCCATTTTGTCAATGAGGCCCTCTAGTGCACTGTGATGAAAAATGGGGACTAAGCAGATGAAAATAACCTTTATTGCTCCTTAGAGAGCCCTAATTTTTAATTTGTCAGCTTCTGAGAATATAAAACATTAACTCACTTTACTGAATTAGCATGCGTGTGACGTTTAATGACATCTCAGTCATTTCTGGTATACATTAATGGAAAGTATATACCCCTTGACTATACGAAGCATTCTTTCTAATATATTGAAAAATAAATGAAGGATCCTCTCTTGTGACATTGAATTTTGGTATTTTGTACAATTGCATTCAGCCAAATATAAGCAAATGTGACATGCAAGTCCAAATCAGGTCTTTTGATGAATGGGATAATGGTTCAAAACTATAAAATTCTTTTTTTCATTAATATATAATGTATTATTTGAATCACAGGTCTGTGATTCATCAGTCTTACACAATTCACAGTGCCTACCATAGCACATACCTTCTCCTATAAAACTATAAAATTCTAAGAAAAAAACTAAAATTTTTATAAAAAATAATTTCTTATTCAAAAATATGTCTTGCTTGGGGGAGGGGGAAGGACATCGATTCTTGCTTGTTTTTACCAAAGCATTTGCTATGAGCTTCGTTTCATACTACTCATAACTCAGCATATGTATATTTAATGGCAAAAACAAGTAACAGTAACATTAAAAGCAGAGCAAATAAATACTCCCTCTGGGAATTGAGCACACCATCGAGGACAGGATTTGGCTTCTGCACAGTATTTTCTGTTACTGTAGCCAAGCACTTGATAAATACATATCATTTTGTAAAGTTATTTTCAGCAGTTTCTTTTACCTATTTACATTTCTCTCCGCCAGTACACTACATATATATTTTTTAACCACTTACGTTACTTTTGCAGTTACCTTAGTATTTACAGTTCTCGTTCCCATTTGCAGGGGCTGAAGAAGAACTGGGAAGCGGTGCATAAGGAGTTTCAGTCCCTCTCGGTGTTCATCGACTCCATCCCAAAGAAGATCCGCAAGCAGAAGCTGGAAGAAGAGATGAAGCAACTGGAACATGACATCAGTGTCATTGAAAAGCACAAAATTATTTATATCGCCAATAAGTAATAATGGATTTTTTTAAAAAATAGTCATTTTAACATAAGGGGAAAAAAAGGAAACTTTGCCTTTCAAAGAGGAAAATATGATGGAGAGAATAAAAATTGTTTCTACCAAAATGCTGATGCAGTGATTAAACGGTAATCAAATTAATTATTCTACTTACGTGAGAGAAAATTTTGTTTTCACCAGCATTAGGTTTTCCACGTATAATTAAAGGTTTGATGTGGCGTGTTCCAATCTGTAGGGTGATCCGTTATTTTTACACACTTATTTTACAGAAATCTTAATTTCCGGGCACTGAAGTTCAGCTCTCGGAACTTCAAATTTTTTCTATTCTGATGCTACAATGAACACAACATTAAAAACTGTGAAGTATTTTGAATTGGACATAGTGGCATGTGCTTCCTTCTTACTCCCACACTTTCTACACGTTGCTTAAGATTCCCACACATTTAACAAGATGCAATTTCTGATAGCTACTGTCATTTGCAGCTCTTCCCAACAGCAAGTACCATCAGTGTCCTTAATGCTAGCTATGCCGAAGGGCTTATATTGATTGGGAGGAAAAAAATGAAGGTAGGAAGAAGGTAATGTAAAACCAAGAAGACAACTTAGAAAATGCATCACTGAGGATAATCAAAGAGAATAGCCTTCTTCCAGGCATTCCAACTTTTAAAAATTTTGCTACTCAAAATATTTCATTCCATAATTCACTATAGGTGTTTCACTAAAACGGGATGTTCCTCTTTTTTTTTTTTTTTTTTTTTTGTTCCTACATACCTGTTTGGTGAATTCTATAGTTCTCATTTGTATGATTAATTTATCAATACATGTAAGCAAGTAGAGCTATCTTCAACTCAAAATAAGTGTATAAGGAAAGTCTAAAAGGAAAAGATTCTTGTATGAAATTTTAACTTAGAGAAATTCATTAAAACATGAAATACAAAATATCAGAGCAATGACAATGTCTGCTGCTTACACTGATTTTTATCTTATGGATGACAGGGAAAAAAAGCATTTTTTTTTTTTAGCTTTTTCACAGACAGAATCTGAGAGAGCATTGTAGAAAAACTTACTTTAATTAAATAAAAATGGTCATATACAAATATTTTTGAAAGCTCACTTTAAACTTTTTTCACATCTTTTCATGATCCTCATTTCTGTATTTATTACCTTAGAGCAGATAGAAAGCTAAGGCTAGTGATTATCCAGAATGGTTGCTTGTTATTTAGGACAGGCAAATAGCTGCAACAACAAACGCCAAAATGTTAATAATAACATAATAGAGACTCATTTCTTGCTCACCTGACAGTACTGTGCTCCGCAGAAATGAACAGGAACTTTTGTACACAGTTGCTTAAGGACCCAGACTTATGGAGTGCTGTGTACAGGCCATGCCTAGAAAAGGTGCACATCATTTCTCTTTGCATTTTCTACGTCAGGAACACGAGCTGACAAACTACCTCCGAACACAAACCACCTCCAAATCTTATTTGCCCGACATAAATTTCATTTACTTTACTGTCCTATGTGAATGGGGGAGGGGTACTCTGTTCCACGCAGTCACTCAGGGACTCAAGTCTTTTGTCTGGTGAATCTGCTGGTAGAGCCACCCTTCTCGGCCACTCTAAAGGATAAGATGTGTAGGTTAGTAGTTTATTTGTGAGATGATTCCTATACATACTAATTTTTAAAAAATTCATAATCAGTAGTGACGGAAATACAATCTTATTTCAGTGTTAGGGTTGTTAGGTTTGGGGGCTGTGAATGAGAGTTGCCTTACATGATATCTTTGTGGTTTTAAAGGATGGTTTTTCTCTTACTTCCTATAAGTGTACTTACTTCTACTAAAGAATAGACTTTTCTCCATGGCCCATGGTGTTCTACTAGAATGACTTTATTGCCTTTCTCATTCATAGCCCTCTCTTGGGGAAACCTTCCCATCTGTTGTTCCTGAGACATTATTCTACACTCCTACTGAGGGATCCCAACCTCGAAAAGCTCCAGTGTTAGCTTCACACACCCACACCCACACACACACTCTGGGTCATCCTACTAAGCAGAGGAGGGACAGACACCTGATGCAATAATCAGTCAGTGACTAATCAGATTCTCTTTCTAGAGAAGGTGAATTAAGAGACATAGAGACCACAGTCTTTTGGGAGCAGGTCTTGAGCTCAGACACTCAAACTGCATTCCTGCATCTAGTTTGACTTGGTTTTTATTCCTATTCCAAAGAGCTCTGAGTAAAGATCTGATGGTCCAACCCCTTGCTTGTGATCTCTTCAGCTTGGTTCCTTGAAATGCTGCCCCCCTCACCCCATGATGGACATTCCTATAATACCAAGCAAGGTATAGACACCCATCCCCCATCTTTGAACACTGTTTCCTCTGCCCTTTTCTTTCTCCTCCTACATATCTGCCTGGAGAAAATCTGCTCTTCCAGAGTTGGGTCATATTACATTTCCGTGACACCCCTTTTTGACTCCTCAGACTCAGTTCTCCTATTTCAGCATTGCTCATATTGTATTGTGCATATGTGATTATCTGCTGTTTCCCACAAAACTGCAAGCTTCTGTCGGAGAAGGGACCATATTTTTTCATCTGCAATCCATAGAATCTACATTATAGAAGGTGTGTGAAAACTTTTGTTGAATAAATTAATGAATGATGTTCAAACATATATTTTGATGACCCATTGACATTATTATCATGACATAAACCAGACTTAGAGGAAAGGGATTTTGGCCACTAAACAAAGCAGTTGATACCATAGTGACTAGCTGCATGAGCCAGGCAGGAGAAGGCGATCTCTTGTCATGCTTACGAGGTCAACCTCTGGAGTAAGGCATACTCAGGGTCACATCCCAGTTCAGCACTTAACTGTGCTTCAACATCTTTTTAAGATATGTTTTCATAGTCTATAAAATGGGGTTGATAACTTATGACCATGCTTTATAGAGTTGTGCTGGGAATAGAAAGAAACAATATGTGTACAACAGCATGATTCCTGGCATGTAAAAAGACAATATATTCCTTGCTAAGGTTTATTAAGAATCCTTCAATTCTGGGGCACCGGGGTGGCTTGGCCGGTTAAGCATCTGACTCTTGGTTTCAACTCAAGTTATGATCACAGGGTCATAAGACTGAGCCCTGTGTGAGGCTTCATGCTGGGCATGGAGCCTGCTCAAGATTCTCTCTCTCCCTCTGCAACCCTCTCCTTGCCAACCCCCCGCCCCCAAATCGAACTCATACTCTCTCCCTCAAAAAGAAAAAGAAAGAAAAGAATGCTTCAATTCTGTAGTATTTTTATCTAGTTAGTTCTGGGCCCATTAGCATATTATCAGTAGAATTTCCCAAGCTTATAAAATCCAGTTGCGGGAAAGGACCTGATTGAACAGTTCACAAGTCTTAGCCTGAAATTACCCTAGTCTGGCTCCTTAGTGGCCCATGGAGATCATAACTGTATTTGGAAACTGCTATCTTTATTAACTGGCAAAATTTGGCAATACTTCCTGAATTACTCAGCACAGATTCCCCCCCAAAAAAGATAAGCTTAAGTCAGTAATGCTGCCAAGCGTCACTAACGAAAAATATTTCAAGGTTGTCTCCAAAAAAGCCTCGTGGGTGATATTTATTAGTGAATTAATGTGACCCAGGGCCTGACCTCAAGTCTGAGGGCCCGTGGGCTCACTGTTCTCAGGACCTCAGAGATCAGAACACATGAATTAAAGGGCACAGGAGTCTGAGTTGCCACCGGAACAATTTTTTATTACGATAAAATCCATCTTAACCATTTTGAAGTGCACAGTTCAGTGGGATTAAATACATTCAACACAGGGTCTATCACCACCCATCACCACCATCACCCATCACCACCATCACCCATCACCACCATCTTTCTTTGTAAGTCTTTTCCTCTTTAACAAACCTATTCCCTCTAAACAGTAACTCCTCAGTCTCCCCTATTACCTCATCCCCTGGCAACTACCATTCTGCTTTCTGTCTCTCTGACACTTACGAATAGACTATAGAATTAACAGAAGTTGGAAGAGATGGGGAAGAGAAAGATTGTAGAGATTAAAAAAAAATTCCAAGCAGAATAAAATGTATGAAGGATATGGGGCACGGAACTTTCAACCCATAGAAGGAAGGCAGCCACGGGGGCTGGAGTACACAGCAAAGGGAGAAGGATTCAAGCTGAAGATGAAGAGGGAAACAACGGGCATTAGCATGTTCTAAACAGAGAGGGGGCATAATACAATCTATTTTTAAATGATCACTTGTGACATGGATTAAAGTAGGAGAACCAATGAATGTGGAGAGACTAGGAGACTACCATAATTCTCCAGGTAAAGAACAGAGTGGTCTATATCAGTGTCATGGTAGTGAAGACGAAGTGTACCCACTGGCTTCCAGAAATATATAAAAAAATAAAAACTGTTACTTGGTAATGGATTAAAAGAGGAGGAGGGAGATTTCAAGGATGACCACTAAATTTATGATTTTAGCAGCCAGGTAATGGAGGTGCCATTTTCTGAGTTGTGGAAATCTGAAGGTAGAGCAGCATGGTGAGGATAGGTGAAGAAATCAAGAATATAATTTAAGACCTTTATATTTATGACAATCTTGTGACAGTTAGTTGGAGATAGATGATAAATAATGGTGACATAATCTACACATGTACTTATGACAATTCTGTGCCATCTACTTAGATATAGATGATATAGATAGGTAGGTAGATGGAAGGATAGATGATGATAGATGATAGATAGATAGATAGATAGATAGATAGATAGATAGATAGATAAATTGAGTCAGTGGAGCACCTGTATGGCTTAGTTAAGTGTCTGACTCTTGACTTCCGCCAGTTCTTGAGCTCAGTGTTGTGACATCCAACCCAGTGTTGGGTTCTGAGTTGTGCATGAAACCTGCTTGGGATTCTCTCTCCCTCTCCCTTTGCCCCTCCATGCGTAAGCTCACTCTCTCTCTCTTTCTGTCTCTAAGAAAAAAAACAAACAAACAAGAAATAAAAAAGATCTAGGCTAGGGCTATAAATCTGAGAATTCATCAGCATGAATAAGATCACTCTGGGACAAAGTATCAAGTGAGAAGACAATGAATGAGGTCCCAGTGACTCTACCATGTCAGATGGGAGAGCAGGAAGGAGCAAGTAGATGAGAGAATGAGTGGCATGAGAGGTCAGAAAACCAGGAAGCCAAGGAAATTCAAAAAAGAAGACCCTTTTCCTAAGGGCAATGCTGGACAATGGAAATGAAATTCTCAACAACCCAGCTGGGCTTTCCTCTCCCCTGCTCTGAGCAGGAGGATACAGGTCAACTCCTACCATGTTTCCCCCGCTCCTGTTCTATATTTGCAGTTCAAATTCTTACGCTGAAATCCTCTTATCTTTCTAGATATGCTAATGTCATGGGCCAATGTCGCAAGATTAGCATGTGACTTAAATTGTCTATTAATACAGCCCACATTAACAGTTTGACCACCAAAGCCAAGGATACTTTCTAACAGCTCAAGGAAATTTTTCAGTAGGTAGGAAGGCCAATGCTGGTTAATAGCATAATTAACTATTTATTATTATTATGTTATGTTAGTCATCATACAGTACAGTTTTTGACGTAGTGTTCCATGATTCATTGTTTACGTATAACACCCAGTGCTCCATGCAATACGTGCCCTCCTTAATACCTATCACAGGGCTCACCCTCTTTAATACCCATTACCCTATTCCCCTCTGAAACCCTTACTTTGATACGGGTAGTCCATCGTCTCTCATGGTTCATCTCCCCTTCTGATTTCCTTCCCACCTTACACCAGTTAGAATGGCAAAAACTGAAAGGCAGGAAGCTCAATTAATTTTTTTTTTAAGATTTTATTTATTTGACAGAGAGAAACACAGCAAGAGAGGGAACACAAGCAGGGGGAGTGAGAGGGAAAAACAAGCTTCCTGCCGAGCAGGGAGCCCAATGTGGGACTACATCCCGGGTCTCCGGGATCACGACCTGAGCGGAAGGCAGTCACTTAACCAACTGAGCCACCCAGGTGCCCCTCAATTAACTCTTCAGGGGGCAATCTAACTTCTCTCATTTCCAAGTTCTTAGTAACCCACAGAAGGTGATTTGTTCATAAACACTGGTTATTCCAAGTAAAAGATAAGCATAGAAAGGGGACAAAAAGAGCAAGATAATTTTTCTGGAGGGTTTGTTTCTTCTTGGCTGAAACCTGTTATGATGAAAAAAATTTGGCTCTGATGGTTAAGTTATGTGACCTTTGGGAAATCACTCAGTGTCCCTCAACTTTCATCTCCTCATCTGTAAAGCAAAGAAGCTGAAGTAGGTTTTGTTCAACCCTCCCTCCAGTTCTAGTGGTCAGTCCCTCTCAAAGTAGATGACTATTTTCAACATAGCTTGTGCATAAGTTTGGTCTTAAATCTCATCAGGGCACAGAAAGGCACTAGAAGATCCAGAACCAAGGATTTGCACCAACTCTCTGCAGCTGAAAGACGCCACTTGACGCATTACAAAGAATGTTAAGCAGAGAAGAACTCTTGCTAGTTTTTAGGTCTTTTAAGAAGAAAACTTTATTAATAATAGTCATTTGAGGTTTTCGACTATCTAAGGGTTTTTTTCACTAATTTTCATTTTTTCCATAACTCAGCCACCTATCCCTTTTTTTTTTTTTAAGATTTTATTTATTTGATAGGGAGAGACACAGCTAGAGAGGGAACACAAGCAAGGGGAGAGAGAGAGGGAAAAGCAGGTTTCCCGCTGAGCAGGGAGCCCCATGCCAGGCTTGATCCTGGGACTCCGGGATCATGACCTGAGCCCTAAGGCAGACACTTAATGACTGAGCTACCCAGGCATCCCTAAGGTGTTCTTTACTCTAAGGATTTTAAATAAATGGCCTCTCTAGAAAACTAGTTCTAAAAGAAAGTAGGAAAGAAGTGGAGAACAAAGAGAAGGAGGGAAGGGAACAGGGACAGGAAGAGAACATTTTAAAAAGAAAGGGAGGATGTCCCTTTAGCTAGAAAGTGAGGTTCCTATTATAGAAGGACATTCTCTCTGACCATGCCACAGACTCTATGCTCTTAGAACACTGCCTGTGGCCAAAAAATAAATAAGTAAAAAGAAATCTACACAATAAACAATTGATTCATTCATTCATTGGTGAAAGACATCAAAGGTGATGGCTACATTTTTTCTTCATAATGCACTTGGTGAGAAATGACTGAAATTAGCAACAGGCTAAGTTGATGCTAATTATCTCTGGAAACTGAACATACTGTTTCACAAGATTGATATAGAAAATCCATGCACATATTAATTCTTTTAATTGTACATGCAGATATGGCCTTTAGAATCAGACTTTATTCCACAAGATGCTGCCTATATAAGGAAATGAGATTGGAGAGGCGATATACATACATATTACACACACACACACACACACACACACACACACACACACACACACACAATTTTTAAATGCCTTAGCTTAGGTACTCAAATGGATGTTGTTTGGGCACCTGGGTGGCTCAGTTGGTTAAGCGTCTATCTTCAGCTCAGGTCATGATCCCGGAGTCCTGGGATCAAGCCCCACATCAGGCTCCCTGCTCAGCGGGAAGTCTGCTTCTCCCTCTCCCACTTCCTCTGCTTGTGTTTCCTCTCTCATTGTGTCTCTCTGTGTCAAATAAATAAATAAAATCTTAAAAAAAATAATGTCTATGAAGCAAGGGTATACACTTACTTAAACAATGTTATTGATATGAAATATGGATATGGAGTTCTGGAATAAAAGTTATGTATCCCATTGCTGAACCTCTGCTACCAAGTTCTCCTTTACTGAGACAGCCAATGTTATCAACTTTTATGTACCTTTCAGAAATATTTTATCAAAACGAATATATATATATATATATATGTATATACAAAAACATACATAACCACATATACACATATATTACATATACACATAGATTCCTCTTATTTTGCTACCTCAAATGAGAGTATGTAATACTTGCCTCTTTCAGTTAGTAATATTGTAGGGCTCATTTTTATCAGTATGTCCTCTTCTTTATGTCTTTTTGTAGATGTGTGGTACTAAGTTGTATGGCCATACATAATATACTTCACCAGTGCCCTACTGATGGACACTTAAGGTTTCGCTTTTTGTTTTTAACATTTCTATTAAAAGCAATGCTACAATGTAATGACTTTAAATATACATCATTTCATACATTTGGTTCTATTTGTAGGAGGTCATTCCCAGGAAAGAAATAACTAGGTCAAAAGTTATGCACATTTGTAATTTTATTAGAAACTACTGTTTTACTTTGTGGTGTGTGTGTGTGTGTGTGTGTGTGTGTGTGAATAGGAGATGTATATACGTAGACCAATGATTTACCCAAATGGGAGAAGAGAGAAGTAAGTCTCCTTTCATGCTGTTTCCTACAGATGCTGCAACCCCTTTCCAGAAGCAACCACTGTGATCAGCTTCTTGTGTAAGTTTCCAAAAGTATTCTGTGCATATGTATCTATAATATAAAAACAATCACAGAGGTATCTATAGAAGTTCTCCAGTTTGACAGATAAGCAGTTTTCTTCTGTTACAGTCTGTGGGGATCAGAAAACTCTGGCCAAGAGAGGCCTCAGAGATTGGTGTTAGCATTCAAGTAAGAAATAGATTTTTTTATTGTCTTGTCATTGTTTATCAGCCAACAACAGTGTGGATTCCATCAGGAGAGCAATGTTTCTCCTGACCTTCCCTATGCCTGTGTGTACATGGAAGAGAGGCCACGGGTACTGGTTGAGCTTTCCAATCTGGATTCGGGGCAACCATCTGAGATCTGCTTTCATCTTCCCAATGGTAGAGTCTGTGCAGGGTCTCCCAGCCTCTCTGTTTGTGTTTCTCTCTTTCTTGGTTGCATTCTCCAACACCAGCGGGCTACACATTTGGAATGTTAGATGGCAAGCTGCATTCCAAGGACGCTTCCTTAACACAAGTCTCTTTGCTTCCATCTCTCCGTGCAAACGGCATGGCCCTTGCCTGACTTCTTTGCTCTCATCATATCTTGATAAAAGCAACAAGGAGACGTTAGCCTACCACAATATTCTGAGTTCTTCCAAACAGTTCCCCTTGAGGTGACAGATGAGCGAGTGGTTTTGCTTCTATGACAGTTCAAGTGACAACTTTACCAAATATTTTGCCATGGGATAACAAGGGTCAACAGCTTTCTGGCCTGCCCGGGATTCTTTCCTACTATCTATATGTCACGCACTTCAATCACCATTAAGAAGAATCAGACCTTCCTAAGGCACAGAAAGTCTGTCCAGTCTCACCTTTCACAGGATCCTGTTCCAATGATGTGGCTACATCACCTAAGTGGACACAATAGCCAGAGTTTGCTGATATATGCTCAAGGGCCCCCTAGCCACCAACAGAGTTAATCAGGCAAAGTTCACAGTCCCAAGTTTCTTGTAAGCAAAGAAAACAATAAAACAGAGGAACTCAGCAGCTGTCTACTTTCCTTTCTATTCCCTGGCCTTTCTGAGGCCAACAATGGGGACAAACCCTAATCTTGTGCAATTCCCACACATGAACTGTGCTGTTTTGGACTGAGGCAGGTTTCTTTTATCTTTACTGGCTTTGTGGAGACATCAGATTTTCTTCTGGATGAGCTCTGTGGCTCTCCATCGCCAGCAGGCGTAGGCTTCAGGCCCAGAGCACCCTGGAGGCCACATGTGGTTTCATCTGGACAAATACTTTCAAACAAATTCCCTGGCTTTTCTTCAGAATTGTTGAGATGACAGGCAACTGGCACCATGTAGTTAGATGATGTCCAGCACTAAGCCAGGGCCTTCTAGGCGATGGGTGGTATAAACAAGTGAGGTTGCTGAGTTCAGTCTGAAATTATAACATTATCTTTGATCTTAGATCACTACCTTACTGTAGCATTAAACAGCTGGAGTTCTTTTGTAATACACCCAAAGCTTTTTTTTTTTTCTTTTTTTCAAAAATCTCTTTGACGCATCTTTTGGAGAATTAAAATGCAGTAGTAAAGCCTAAAAGACTCTGGTAAGAAGCCTTCTAAGTATATTTTATAACATAAAAAGTAAAATAAAGAACATGCAAGATTCTAAGTATTCAAAATTCCTAGTTACTTCAGTGTGAGCCAAAAAATTGATGACAATCGACTCTTACCCTTTTAAAAATTAAATGAAATGGAGAATCTAAAAAAGTAAAATGTCAGCTAAGGGCCTCCAGTAAAATATGCTCTTTGTAAAAGATACATTATTCTATCATCTTTTTGCCTTCGGTTTCTAGTTTTCTCTCAGAATTTTAACTATATTTTAAGTAATTACCTGGCATTGATTCAGCAGCTGGTATTTAGGGACTTTTTTTAGACTGAGGTATTTTTTATGTAAATTCAATTCAATTATAATAAGCATTTAAGTTGATACATGTTTTTAAAGATTTATTTATTTATTTGAATGAGACAGAGTATTAGCAGGGGGAGGGGTAGAGGTTGAGGGGGAGAGAGAATCTCAAGCAGACTCTCCGCTGATCATGGAGCCTGATGCGGGGCTCCATCCCAGGACTCTGAGATCATGACCTGAGTGGAAATCAAGTCAGACACTCAAATGACTGAGACACCCAGGCACCTCTAGAGTGATATTTTATTATTACAATCCTTTTAATACACACATTGAGACTGATTTTCTTATAATAGTTCGATTTTAAACTGTCCTAAATTCTTTTTTTAAAAAATATTTTATTTAGGGGTGCCTGAGTGGCTCAGTTGGTTAAGCGACTGCCGTTGGCTCAGGTCATGATCCCGGAGACCTGGGATCGAGTCCCACATCGGGCTCCCTGCTCGGCGGGAAGCCTGCTTCTCCCTCTCTCACTCCCCCTGCTTGTGTTCCCTCTCTTGCTGTGTTTCTCTCTGTCGAATAAATAAAATCTTAAAAAAAATTATTTATTTATTTATTTATTTATTTATTTGACAGAGAGAGAGATCACAAGTAGGTAGAGAGGCAGGCACAGAGAGAGGAGGAAGCAGGCTCCCTGCTGAGCAGAGAGCTCGATGTGGGCCTTGATCCCAGGACCCTGAGATCATGACCTGAGCCGAAGGCAGAGGCTTAACCCACTGAGCCACCCAGGCACCCTAAATTGTTAGTTTCTTTTAAAAATCATATCAGAATTCATGTGCACTAGACAGTTTATTCAAGTATTTAAGAGAAAAATAATCTAAAAATATTATTTTTGCTAACCACTGTTTTTCTGGGGGTCTTATGTGGTATGATCTTTCACCCCTCCCCACCTCACATATTGAATTTATGCTTTCCTCTTGCATATCTTCAGCATCATATTTTCCTCATTCATCTTTTCCTATGCCCATATCTCATCCAATCTAAGATGTCATCAGAGATCTATCATTTTCAGTATCATTAAGAAAAAAAAACTTAACAAACTGCAACAATGCTTTCTTATCACTTAGAATTTTTATTACATAGGAAAAGAGCGTTTTTCAACTTAAGATATAGTTTTTCATGTATTCGTTGTGAAATAAAGAGATTCGGGTTAAGGTAATCCTAAAATGTCTTTACATTCAGAGTTAAACTCCAATCCAGCCCCTTTTGGAAGCATCCTTAACCCTAACTCCACTCGACATTTCCCACTGCTCCCAGAACCCTGTGTATCTGATTTTGTAGTGCTCTGTCCCATTTTCTTTCTTTTTCAGAATGAATTCTTATGAACCATGCTGTAAGACTCTTCTTTGAAATTGCTTGGCACAGCTTCTAGCTGAGAGTTGGGGTGATGCCCTGCTAGGAAATTAGAACAGAATAAAAAAATTTTAAAAAGCAATGGGCTATTTTATGCCTATTTTGACGGTTTGTTTAGAAAACCCAGTTTGATCATTGAATGTGCAAAAATTTTCCTGTATTAACAGTCCCTATCTTCCCCCTCTAACATCAGCCACACAGGACTGTGGATTTAATTCCCAACTGATGTTCAATTGGTGTAGCTTAGATATTTGGGTGGTAATTTACTACAGTGACTACCCTTCCATCTACAGGGAAGAAGTTTTGTTCCTATGGTAACTGTTTCAGACCAGTGCATACTTATTGTATTCTAAAATACGCAGCCCATCCTTACAGGAGTACACTCATCTTGAAAGATTTTTTTTACTCCTTAAATAAGCATTGATTTTTTTTTTCCTTTTCACCTGATTTCCGAGGAAAATAAAACCTTGTTTGTAATAACTGCTAAGGCAAAGTTCAGGAAATTAGAACCATGGATGAGCCTGGCCACTGGCAGGGGTCATGAGAGAGCAGAAACACAGTCCTCAAGTGATTTCTGGGAACACATGACCAGCTCCTCCATAGCTGTATTTCTCCCAGACTCTTTCTGTTTTCCATGCGTCATCATGTTTGCTGTGTTTGGGATGTTGCTATGCAAAATGATATAAAAGTATGTGTGTGTGTGTGTGTGTGCGCGCGTGTGTGTGTGTGTGTGTGTGTGTTTTCCTAAGGCAATTAAGTTTAGCAAATGCGACCCTAGAATGATGCAGCGTTCCTTAGAAAAATTTTAGAACTCCTTGGGGAATGATCTAAGAATGCTTATGAATGATAAGAAGGGATAAATGTCAATAACGGCCTAAAATGTCATTCCACAGGATGAAATTCATCCCTTCCAGGGACTTTGCAACTACTGACATCACTTTAGC
>PITA01012795.1:0-60295 GCA_004023965.1 Spilogale gracilis | reverse complement strand
CATTTATCTACAAAATTGTTTTTTAAATATTCTTTGACCATTTTTGTTTTGATCTTCTCTACAAAATTCTTTGACCATTTTTGTTTTGATCTTCTTTATTCTTTTTCTTATTGATTTGTAGAAGAGTTTATATGTTCAGGAATTATCAATTTGAGCATATCAATTTTTGTAAATATTTGCTTCATGTTGTTTTATATCATTTAACATTAGCCTTTACTTTTACTATTTTTTGACAATGAATAAACTTTTAATTTTTATGTGTTAAAACTTACAACTTTTATGAATTCCAACTTTGGTTCATACACAGAAATATATTATCTACTCCAAAGCTAGAAAACCATTTTCTCTCATAGTTTGATGAATTTTTTTTCTTTTTTTTTTTTAAAGATTTTATTTATTTGACAGAGAGAAACACAGCCAGAGAGGGAACACAAGCAGGGGGAGTGAGAGAGGGAGAAGCAGGCTTCCCGCCGAGCAGGGAGCTCGATGTGGGACTCGATCCTGGGTCTCCAAGATCATGACCTGAGTCGAAGGCAGTCACTTAACCAACTGAGCCACCCAGGAGCCCCAAGCCGCCAGCGAATCTTATAAGGAAGCAAATTCCACCAACAACCACTTGACTGAACCTGGAAGTGGATCTCTTCCCAGTTGAGCCTTGAGATGAGGGTAATCCCAGCCAACACCTTGATTTCAATATTGAGAGTGACCTGAAGCAGAGAATCTAGTTAAACTAAAACCAGACTCCTGATCTACAGTAGTTGACATCATAAATATTTTAAACCACTAGGTTTTGAGGTGATTAGATGTGAGCAATGGATAACTAATACAACAAATAAGAAGTTGGGTAATAATATTAAATAATGTCATTAATATTAATAATATTCAAGTACTGAGATTATATTAACAATGATACAAAGTATGTTTTGCAATAATAGTATAATATTAGAAAGCTAATAATACTAGTGAGTTTCATATGGGGAAATCATTATTCTGAGAATCTTGAATATGTTAAATCTACTTAATCTTTACCTTAACCCATGAGAGAGCTAATACATTGATCTGCCTTTACAGTTGAGGAAACAAAAGTATTGAGATATAGAGAAATAAGATTTCAATCCAAAGCCAGTAATATCAATTGTGTTATAAGACTGCAAGAACAAAGAAAACAGCCTCTAACTGCCAGAATCACTGGATTTTCAAGAGTTATATTGTCTTTCCTTTCCATACCAAGGTTCTGCTTTCATCATGCTGGGTTTGACCTGGCCTTGGCCTTGACCCAGAGATCTAGTAACCTCACTCTCAGCTGCCTTGGGTTGTGTATCACCAGGCACATGGTATGGATGAAATAAACATCTTTTAAATGTGTGGATCAATTCATGATGGCATATTCCATCTTGGCCACTGAGATAACCTTTGGTGTTATTCCTATGGGTGGTAGTGGGGAAGGAGGGTGGGAGTTGGTGATACATTGGATCTACAAACATCAGGGGCAGGTTGCCTCTAGCACAGGGGGATTTACTCATCTATACTTCCTTCCAATGATTTCCTCATGTTGTTCTAACTCTAAGCTCTGCTTAGGAAAGAAGAATACATGACAGTAATTTATCATCTTGTGTTACTCTATTGTCACTATGGAAGAAAACAGAGGCTGCAATCAATTTCAGATCCTTAGAACTGAGATACAGAGAAAAGGTTTTTTACATGTAAATGATGTTTTTCCTATCATGTACTATTTGTGGGGGTATAACTGAGAAAATCCTCTATGAAGGAAAATTTTGCAATATATATGTATCAAAATTGCTTTTTGCAGATTTTTTGATCTGGCAATTCTACTTCAAATAATTTATTTTATAGAGAAATTTACATGTGAGAAATGATAGTATTTTTGAGAGCAAAAGATTAAAAGCAACTTAATTGCCAATCAGTAAGAAGCTGTATGCTATACCAATCTTTATAAGTGAATTCAGTGCAACCAAAACAAAATAAAGAAATCTCTTCACATATGGATTTGGAATTATCTCTAAAATGTATTGAGTAAAACAAATTAAGGATAATAGGTGCTAAATTTGTGTTAATAAAAATAGATCATATATATAGGATGGTTTTAAAGCGTGTAGACAAATTCCTTGACAGTCTTCCCTTGAAAAGGAGCCCAATTCATCTCTTTGTAAGTGAGACTATACTAGCTACTTGCTTGTTTAACTATAAAATATGTTTAGACTGATATTTGAGACACTGTAAACTTTGAGTACCTCGAGGAGAGAGAATTTGGTCACTGGGCATAGGAACAGAGGATATATTCCTCTTGTGTATGTTATTTGTGACTAATTACTAACAAATGCTAATATAGGAACTCTATTTAATAAATAAGATTAAATGGTATATCACATTTTTTATTTCCAGTTTTACTTATAAATGCCTGCAGGTGGTTCACAGACTTAGAACAGACTAACTGAATGCTTCTAATGAAATTAGAATGAAAGAATGTTGGTAGAGACCATCTGGGGGAGAGATGTTTTAAAAACACAATAATTACTTGTTCTTAAATTCAAATAAAGAGGGAAGAAGTCTATCACAGGAGGAGGAAGGACTACTGGAAACAGTGATGGAGGGACGGTCTTATCTTGCCAGGTGTTTGTCACTCGAATGTGGGCAGTAGTCCAACAAAGGGGAAGCTCTTGAGTTGGAGTGTCAGGCAAACATGACTCTCTGGCACACGCAAGGTGAGGCTTCATGATGGACAGGTTCCCCCCCTTTAGAGGCCGCTTGGGAGGCACTGAGCTTGGGTGACTGGACCAAGTACTCATGTCACTGTGGAGAAGCTGACAGGCAAAATGTAGAGGAAAGAGTGATGAGACACATATTTTTTGTCATAGGTAGCAATAGTAATAGATTTGCTTTCTCCTCTTTTTTCTGCTAGACACACATAGACCATTTGCTTTGCAAAGCAATTTTAGAATATTGTTT
Organism: Spilogale gracilis; assembly: GCA_004023965.1. NCBI lineage: Eukaryota > Metazoa > Chordata > Mammalia > Carnivora > Mephitidae > Spilogale > Spilogale gracilis. The sequence continues at coordinate 57,328 of PITA01012795.1, read as the reverse complement.
ATGGTAAGTTGTAAGGTGCCTTATGGCAAACCTCTCCTCCCCTCCCCCCAAAAACACCTCTCTCAAATTCATGTGTGGATTTAAAGCTATTCCAGTCCTAGAACATTGTAATCAATTTTAGAGATAACTGCTCCTCCATTTGTGATATAATGGGAATATCTTCCTCGTAGGCTTGTTGAGTGTATTTAATGGAATAAAATTGAGTGCCAGAATCATCCCACCTTCCCTCCATATCCCTTGCACCCTGGACTCCTCTCCTTCAAGGAGTCCCCTGCCACCCACCCTTACATTGCCTACTTTCCAGCGTAGCACTCTCCACGTTCAGTCCTGCAGATGGCCCAACATTGAGTAAAGGAACTGAATGCAAAGCCTACTCCATTTAAGGAAATCTGGGGGCTTCTTCACAGGTGAGCCAAGTGATGGTTCACACAGCTAATCCCAGGTTACATTAACTACTAAGATGTCATGATGCAAACCCAGGCTTCTGCTCTTCTACCCCTTGTCCTTCTGCTGCCCTGGATGAGGGCATCTGAAGGTTACCTGGCAACTGCAAAAATAACTGAAAGACCTTCCCTTATGACTGCCCTTAGCTGTCCCTGTGGAAGCATCATAGTGAAATAGATTAAGCATTTATGGTCTGGAATTAAATGTCTAGGTTCAAGGTCAAATTCCATCATTTACTAGTTTGTAATATTGGACAGGTACCTGGACTTCTCTCTGTCTCTATTTCTTTATCTTTAAAACGAGATCAGAGGATCATAGTGAGGAATGAATGAAGTAACACATTGGAAGTCTTAGAACAGTCATGTTTGGAACACAGTCAGTACTGAATTAATGATAACTTGGTTTCTTTTTATAATATAGCTCATAATAGGACTTCATAAATACCATCTCATTAATACTGATAATACCTTTATGGGTACATCATTAAAACTCAATTTTATGATTACAAAACTGTGGTTTAAGCTTGCCCTATTTAACAAGGATAATAATGAAGACTGGTTGCTTGCTTATGATGTACTTGGTACTTTGCAGACATTGACCTATTCTGGCCACACAATATTTATGAGAGAAATGACATTTTTATCCCAATTTTACAGGGGGAAAATGGAGACACAGGAGTTAAATGTTTTACTCAAGATCACCCAGCTAGCGGATAGAATAGCCAGAATTTAAACCTTCACAGTCTGGCTTCAGAGACCCTGCACCTGACCTCCCACTGTAAGAGTCAAAGTGGACCCTACCACGCAGATCTAGCAATTCCAATGTCAGAATAGTCAGGAAGCTTCCACGTGGGGTCCAAAAAGAATTAACCATCATGACTCTCTGCATTCATGGTTCTACTGTATGAGTCTTTATTGAGTGATTGCACACTAAAAACTAAATTTGATTAACTGTACCATAATAATAACTTAGTAAAACCCTGGATTTCCACTATGTCAGACAGTTTTAGGAAAGTACCGAAGGCAAAAAAAAAAAAAATCGGTATGTATGACAAATGCTACTATTACTGGGATTTTATATTCTTTATAGCTCAGATGTGTTCTGTGTAGATAAAAAAATTTTCTGACATAAATTTGCAGTTCTTTCTTCACCCTAACCTTATTCTTTAGAGAACACAGACATTCTAGATGAAAAAATGTCCACAGAAGTTGTTTAAGCATCTGAACAAATGATTAAACAAATAAATATTAAGCTTATTTTACATGTAAAAATCTGAGCCATGATTTCAAACTGTGTAAGTGAATTATAGATACCCATTAAATTTAATCATGAATACACACGTGCACACACACACATACACACACGTCCATACACATATATACTTACACTCGGGTGATTATATTTATATGTATCAGTACAACACTGTTTCCTCATTTGGAGTGTATCTTGCTGGGGAATGGACAGGGTGCATGCTTGCAGCTGATCCAATCATAGCACGTCTCTCCTTCTGTCTCCAACAATGGTCTCAAGTGGTGAGCACGTGATGGAAGCTGACCAATCAGATTCTACCCTAGGGCTTTTCAAACTAATTAGGAAAAAGAAACCTCTTTTCCTTCTTGTTTATGGAACTGTTAGGGTATGAGCTCAGATGCCATTTCTGAGCTCAGACTGAGGGCAGGGCTCACGAGGAAACCATACAAGCTAATGCAACGTGCAGAAAGACATGATAGGGGCAGTGGGCCTCCAGTGCATTCTGGTGACATTCAAATCCCCAGTTATAGACTTCCGTAAGGCCAGTATAAGTCTGCACCTCTCAAATTTGGCTCAGTGAATACCTCCCTTTATGCTTATTTTAGCTCCTGTTAAGATTCAGGAACTTGCTTCCTATAAATACAGAGGATGATGCAAATGCCCTACATGAGAGTGTTGGAGAGAGTTCTCACATTCACTGTGGCTGGGCTGTGACCTTTATTTTTTTTAAAAAAATTGGTTGGTAATTTGGAAGTTATCTACCAAAATTTACATCTAAAACTTATAATGGCAAAAGTCCTTGACCTGGAAATTCCATATTTAAGAATCTCTACTATAGAAATATTAGCATGGCTGATGAAGAATATATGAAAAAGATGTTTACTGAAGCATTTTTGTACTATCCGTTAATCAGGGACTGTTGAAAACAAGTCACGGCCTGCCTATCATGGAAGTTTCTGCAGATAAAGAAATAAGAAGTAGGCTGTATATAAGGAATGATGTCCAAAATGTATTATTGAAGGAAAATGAAACTGCAAAATTATAATCTCATTTTGGTAACAACAGACAAAAGTCAAATTAGTTACATATGAGCATGAAAAAAGATCTGCACAAGTACAATTGAGAATGAGGAAAGGGACACTTAGAGCTTTAATATTTTACTTTATAGATTTCTGTATTATTTGTTTTTTATTTGTCTGTATTACTTCATTAATTATTAAAAGCAATTTAAAAAGGAAGGTAATTTTATCTACTTTTTCAGGCTTTGTTAGAAGAAAAACTCCCTAGGAAAGGTAGAAGGGCATAAATTGGGCAGAGCTGTCAGGTTAGACCTGGGCTCCACTTCTAACATGCTTCATGACTTGGATTGAATAGATCCAACTCTCTGACTTTGTTCACTCATGTGAAAACTGGGGATTAAACCTATATGGACACTAATATCCCTTTCAGTTGTAACAATTTACGAACACATCTATTTTTTAGATTTTGCAATATATACAAACACAATTCTGAGGATAGAATGGCATTTGAAAGATACATGTTAGGGGCACCTGGGCGGCTCAGTTGGTTAAGCAACTGCCTTCGGCTCAGGTCATGATCCCTGAGACCCGGGATCGAGTCCCACATCAGGCTCCCTGCTCAGCAGGAAGCCTGCTTCTCCCTCTCTCACTCCCCCTGCTTGTGTTCCCTCTCTGGCTGTGTTTCTCTCTGTCAAATAAATAAAAGCTTAAAAAAAAAAGATACACATTAAACTAGATGCAGAAGAATTAAATATACCTTAAGTATAGTATACTGACCAATATTTTAAGCCAAAAACGTTTAATGTTTCTCTTTTCTGTAAAGAAAGATGGTTTTCAGTGAAATGATTACTTCATTAACTTTTATGTGAAATTAAAGCCCACAATACCTTTAGTTGCCGTATATGTTGAAATCTCTCTACATGGGTGAAATTTCTGAAAAAGAAGAAGGGATTGTGGATGGTCAAGTTCCTGGAGCCCCAGGAAAGTACATGTTAACTTTCTATCTCACAAGACAGAGCTCCCAATCTACCAGGAGATCCCAGTGCACTAAGAGTCCCAGTCTATGACATTTATTTAGGTTAATCAAGGCTGGGAAGCTGGTCATAGGCAAGCTGAATCAAGACTCCAGACATTTCTTTGGCTTATACCTCCTCCGCACAACCCCCAGGGCAAGGTGAATACCCCTAAACAGAGCATGCCTTCTCCAGTTAAACTGATCCTGCCTTCTCGTTGCCTTACTGCTTGTCACTTCACACATTACCTTGTCTGTCCAGTTGCAGAAGTCTTGCAAATTTTGTAACTTCTAATTAAGTGTTAAAATCACTGTAGAATAACAGCACAGATGGGGAAGGAGAAGAGGAGACACAGTAGCAGTTCCTTCATGCTTAGTCATAAGAACAAGTAAATGCAATAACCTTGGGTCTTATTCAAATGCATAATCCTTTTGAAACAAATTTAATGATCTTGGACCAGGTTATAAAGCTGCCTGCAGATATACCTTTTCACCCACTTACTTTTCCTTTTCATGCATTGCCATTGTAAAATCATTACTTTCCTAAGTAGGACACTCTGCTAGAACAAATACTAATTTTATCAGATAAATAACTTTCTTAGGAATCCCTTAGTAGCTTATTTTTTTTTTAAAGATTTTATTTATTTGACAGACAGAAACACAGCCAGAGCAGGAACACAAGCAGGGGGAGTGAGAGAGGGAGAAGCAGGCTTCCCGTCCAGCAGGGAGCCCCATGTGGGACTCGATCCCGGGTCTCCGGGATCATGACCTGAGCAGAAGGCAGTCGCTTAAGCAACTGAGCCACCCAGGCGCCCCTTAGTAGCTTATTTTTACAGGCAACTTTGTACAAGTTGGTGTCACCCACTAGACAATGAAATTCTTGAAGTCAGAATCTTGCCATCATATCTCGTTCAAAGCTAGCATTTAGAAGAATCCAAAAAGCCTTGCTGGCTAACCTAATGGAAAAATAATACCTGGCCAATTCTAAATTTGAACTATGAAAGAATAATCCAGTGACTAGCATATAATTTAAAGTAGTCATTTTTGTTCACAATCTGAAGTTGAATGAAATTTCTAGAGTGCAAATTTCACAAAGGCAACTGCTAGGGAATGACCTGTCCCCATCCTCACTCCCACACACAGCTTCCTGACTATCGCTAACATGACTTTACTATCCCATTGCTTTCATTAGCATGGCTTCCCCAGTCCAGGAGACTCTTGCCCAGGCACATAACTTGGCTGTTCATTACGTGAACTTCCAGAAAGACCTAGGAACTCTTCAATAGGAAACCGGCAGTTAACTGATGAATATTCTTTGAATTTCTTCAAAGATTTTCACATTGCTCTTTCCACAAATTTCAAACTGTTATACCCTGATCCTTACCCAGTCCTAAGTAAGCCTCTTCTTCCCATTGAAATACCTGCCTTAGAAGATTTAATTTATTTATTTGACAGAGAGAAACACAGCTAGAGAAGGAACACAAGCAGGGGGAGTAGGAGAGGGAGAAGCAGGCTTCCCGCTGAGCAGGGAGCCCGATTACGGGACTCGATCCCGGGACTCTGGGATCATGACCTGAGCTGAAGGCAGATGAGCCACCCAGGTGCCCCAAAATACCTGCCTTAAACCAAACTACTGATTCTCGGTAAATCCCACTTTTGCATCCTTCATTAGAGACACCTTGATTCAGCTGATAATGCCACTTATAAATAAATGCAATAAACTCATCTTGGTCTTGTCAACAGACTGTGCTGGTGATATTTCCAGGAGCCAGCTTTCAACATATATAGCCTAAGGTACAGAGTAGGCACCAAATAAATATTTATTGAATGAATGAGTGAGTGAATGCTAAATAATCATACATGAAGGAATTTAAAAAGCCCCATTAAGCCTAAATCCCAACAAGTCAGTCCCTGTAAATCCCTACCAAAAGCATGACTAATCTACAAGAGACACATTATGCCATAAGCATTGACATGTTACAGGGTATTTCCTGTGTCAGAATTGGCATATTTACCAAATCCTTTTTATTTTACACTGCTTTTTTAGAGTTTGAGCCAAATAGTATGAACCAGCTGTTCTTGAAAGAGCAGTGGATGAGTGTTTTCTGATCCTCCCTTCCTTAAGACTGACTGAGGTGACATGGAGGGATCTTAGTTTATTCATTATTTGAAGCTATTAATTTACTTCAGGTTTTTACAGGAGACATTTTGATTTGCTTCACTATTTTTTTTTCATAGGAAAAACAAGTTTTCCTGGAGGATTTTCTAAGCTCAAAAAAGGCCTTCCTTGTTTTATCTTTAAGGCATCTGGATGATAGCAAGAAGCCAACTTACCGATTTTAAACAACAGCCACTCCCCGTTGTAATTCAACCTGTAGCTGCATGCAGTCAACCAATAGAACTCTTAACTAAATATATTATTTAATAGAGGGGAAAGAAAATGAGGCTAAAGCCATTTTATTTTATCTTTATAAGGATTTTATTTATTTATTTTGAGAGAGAGAGAGAGAGAGAGAGAGAGAGAGAGCGCGAGCGCCTTGAGCCAGGGAGGGGCAGAGGGAGAAGCAGACTCTCAGCTGAGTGGGAACACCACCCCTCCCCCATGACCTGAGCCCCAGGCAGACACTTAACCAATTGAGCCACCCAGGCGCCCAAAGCCAATTTATAATAAAGAATTTAAATATTTCTGGAGCGTTCCACTGTCCATTCAACTGGAATAACAATAGGGAGCAGTATTTAAAAATAATTTCAAAAAGGGTATGATTATGTGCCAATTTTCGAATTGTAGCATTATCTGCGAGTACAGGAGCAAGCTCTTCTGCTTTTTCAATATACTCACATAAGGCAGATTTTTTTTTTCATTCTTATGTTTTTTAAGATTTTATTTATTTATTTGAGAGAGAGAGCACACACGGAGGGAGAGGGAAAAGCAGACTCCCTTGCTAAAGAGGGAGCCTGATGTTGGGCTGGAGATCCTGGGATCTTGAGGGAGCTGAAGGCACATGCTTAACAACTGAACCACCCAGGCTTCCCAGTTTTTGTTTTCTTATTTTGGAGTTTTTGTGTATTTTAGATATTATTTGCAGAATGTATAAAACCCCAGGAGTTTAATCCAGATATAGTTCAAACTTGTGTTTTACATTCTTTCTCCCAACTTTATTTGAAACTAAAATGCAAAATAACATGAGAACAGTTTTTCTTTTTCCTTTCTTTAAAGGAACAATAAATACCCTGGTATTTATCAGGAGTCTGAAAAAGATCTTAACAGTTAAATGTGTTTTGGCAGGTGGTGATAGAAGGAAGATGACTTAGGTCAAGATTGTTTGCTGAAGCTCTTGGAAATTATATAATTATATTCTTCTTTGGACAGAGATTAGGGTAACAGATCTGTTAAAACTCCATTACTGAAATTGTAAAATAGCTTCTGTGTCTCTGAAAAGAGGTGGGGTTGGGACATCAATACTAAGCTAGACAAATTTCCAAGAGCTCAGTCTCCTTGCAGATTCCAGGAACTACTCATGTTTCCTACCCTCCAGAAAAACCTAACTCTCTAGAAACCACTGATGTTTCTAGAACTTGTGGAAAAGTATAGAGCCAAATGATTTTATCTGTGCTTATTTAAAAAGTACAGTTTTAACAAGAAATCTCTGACTTGGGTTCTGAACTCAATATATGTTTTGGCAACTGAAGGGAAACAGTTTGTCATCTTAAAATATGACTTTTTGATATATGCATTATTTTTGAGCTGATTATTTTAAAGAAACTATAGATACAAGGTTAAGTTCTGGAAACAGAGTGAAAGTTACCTTTTATAAGGGAATCTACATTCATAAACAGACCTATACCTGGAAGAGAGCTGTTACCAGAGATCATTTTTGCATCTGAGAGACATATTGACCTGACCAAGCAAACTTTGACAAACATTTCCTCTTTCACCTCTGTCTGAGGTGAATTGCATCCCCTTCTTTAAAGCCTCAGGCCCTATCCCTTTCCTTAGCTCAGGATGGTATACAAGCTTCAATTGTCTGGCTGTCTTTTGAGTTTCATATCTTTGTATGGCTTCCATAGGTAATTAATATAGTTTGTTTCTTTCTTCTGCTAATGTATTTTTTATTACAGGGAAGTCTGGACCAAGAACTCAGAAAAGTAGAGAACTATTTTTCTCCCCCAACAATAGATACTTTTGTTTCTGAAACTTTTTGCAAAAAGCATGGAAGATGGAAACTGCATCTTGAAAAATATTTTCTATAAATCACTGCACTAGTCATAACCTGGAAGAAAACTTCAGGGGACAAGCAAAAACATTCAGCCAACTCTGTGGTTATTAGCAAATTAAGCCTGCTGATCACTTTTTTGGAAGACAAAAACATTATTAAATTATTAGTTGCTTTGGAACTGCTTTTACTAGGCAGGATTAAGTTGCCTCAAAATTTCTTATGACACTCTGATAGCTATTATTATTTAAATATCCTTAGAATTTATGGGAGCTTCACAAGGGGACAGTGAAAACTCAAACTTGGTTTCTACTATTAAAGAAAAATTATTGAAATGAGCACATTAATCTCCCCTTCCCCCACCAACTTAAAGTAAAACATGGTCACAAGTCACCTTGAAAAGTTGATTTCAAACAGAATTAAGTCACTAACTCCCAGCATACATTTTCAAACACCCCGAGATTACAATCAGAATAAAGAGTCTTCTGCTGTTAATTTCAGTTATTGAATGGGTTTTTATTATTATTATTAATGATCCACAAAATCTTTGTTTATATGGACTTTATCTATCAAATTTTACCTTATTGAAAATTGAAAGTCAGAACATTTTCCCCCAGTTTTTTTGAGAAATGATAGACATATCACTGTGTATAGCATGACAGTTTGATTTACCTATTTTGTGAAATGATTACTATAACAGATTCCACTAACATTCATCTTCTCACATAGATAAAGTAAAAAGAAAGGAAAGAAGAAAAGATAAGAAGGAGACAGGTTTTTTTCTCCTTGTGGTGAGAACTTAAGATTTATTCTCTTAATGACTTTCCTATACAGGAGCATTAGCTAGCCATCATGTCGTGCATTACATCCCTGATACTTATTTATCTTGTAACTTCAAGTTTGTACCTTTTGACTTAACTTCTTCCAATTCCTCCTCCCCACCTGAGAGTTTTATTATTTTTTATTTTTTTACTAAAAATTTTTATTAAAGATTTTATTTATTTGACCGAGAGATAGCCACAGAGGGAACACAAGCAGGAGGAGTGGGAGAGGGAGCAGCAGGCTTCCTGCTGAGCAGGGAGGCCCATGTGGGGCTCGATCCCTTGACCCTTGGATCAAGACCTGAGGCAAAGGTAGACGCTTTACGACTGAGCCACCCAGGTGCCCCCAGCTGAGAACTTTTAATATTAAGCAGTTATTAATTCCTTTCTTAAAAGCCTATTATTATAAATCATATATGTTTTATGAAAAGTAGATTTCTATTTCAAAAGATTTAGTGAGAAGAGTAGAAAAGATTTGTATAAATCTCTGTAATGTCTGGTGCAATATATGACAGCTGGATTCTCGGAGCTGCTGCTTCATTTAGTCTGTTGCAATCTCAGAAAACCCCACTATAAACTCATGAAAGAATGGACAATGAAAAAGAAACTAACTTCCTAGTAATTTTAGGAAAATGCTTTTGACATGTTGGTACTACTGAATGAGTTTTGGAGTCCCAGACTTCACTTCATGACTGCCCTTCTGGCGGGAAGCCACCTGGTCTCCCAAGCTGATGGAGTCACCATGGGGAGGATGGCAATCTGAGCACAGCTCCTGCTTCATTGGAAAACTCACTGACTTCTTATCCCACATTACTCTCTACAGGGCCTCAGGATGCTCTAGGCCCAACAGAGACTCCCTTCTCCCTTACAGTCCTGAAGGGTGCACTCTGTACTTTCCCTTTCAATTTCCTGCAGCTCTGTGGAGAAGATTGTTGAGGCTCTTGAATGATTAAATAAAAGGCTTAATATAAGAAATAAAACTGTACTAACAAGAACATTGACACGCACACAAAAGATCCATAAATAGGAGTTCTGCACTCAGTCATAGAAGAGGCTTGAGCAAGTGCTTTTACCTTTGAAAAGTAAGTTATCTTTCTCTTTGATGCCAGACAGACTAACTTCTGGCCATTGTATTAATAATGTAGCCAAAACTATATATGTAACTCATCTAAGCTTTTCAATTGTTTTCTTTTCTGTAAGACCTGCTTAAAAAACACCGTATGGGATGCCTGGGTGGCTCAGTTGGTTAAGCAACTGCCTTCAGCTCAGGTCATGATCCCGGAGACCCAGGATCGAGTCCCACTTTGGGCTCCCTGCTCGGCAGGAAGCCTGCTTCTCCCTCTCTCACTCCCCCTGCTTGTGTTCCCTCTCTGGCTGTGTTTCTCTCTGTCAAATAAATAAAATCTTTAAAAAAATTAAAAAATTAAAAAAATTAAAAAACACCGTATGATTAGTCTACCCTTTATCACCTAGGAACCAGATGTAGGAAGTCATAAATAACCCTACTAATCTACATGCCCCCATTTTAGTTGAGAATTTTAATGTAAATTGTAGACATATAAGAAATCATAAATAACCTTACTAATTAACATGTCCTGGTTGAGGGAGTTAACACAACTTGTAGCTATGAACACCTGCAAACATATGTTTCACTGACTAGAGCACTATGTTTCCCTGGTCAAAACACTATGTAAGCAAAAATTATTTCCTGTAAAAGATTTTTTCCTTTATGATGATTTGTAACTTGTTGCCTATAAATAAAGACACTGAAAGCTGGCAACTTAGAGATGCCTGGCAGGTGATTGAAAAGAATCTTTGGGGCTCTCTCATTTTTCATTCACCGACACTGTCCTTTTTTCAGGGACTCCTGGTTCAGCCAGAGCTGGACTCTGGCACCGTTCTATATGATGGAGTCACTGGTCTAAATTGTAAGGACGTATCTTATATATAATATCTAAACATTATATACATATCTATATATGTAATTTATATATGTAATTATATTAATATGTGTGTAATATATAATATAATATATGCACATATAAAATATATTATATAATCATATTTATAATACATGATATATATAATACATAATAATACTCCTCAATATATACAGCTATATAAATTTTGGATGAAGGCTGTCAGTAAAAATTTTTATTTTTTCTGAATTGATCTTTAGAATAACCATGAAAATACGACCTAACTCTCATAAAGAAATTTCCTTATATCAGGGGCTGTGCTAAGCACTTTGCAAATGTTATTACATTTAATCCTCAAAACAACCCTAGAAGATGGTGCCACCAATATTATTTACCATTTAGCAAGTGAGGAGATGGGGCTTGGAAAGTATAAAGAACTTGTCAAGATTACACCGATAGAGGACAGTTACTTGGCCCTTGAGGGTGGTCTGACTTCAGACCACACAAGATCCTAATTAAGGCACCCAATTCCCCTTCAAAAAAGACTGTTCAGCATGAAATAGTTATCTCATGCAACGAGGATGACTTCATATCCTCATTTAACAGATGAACAGCAGACGAAGTCTGCACAGTGGGCTTCAGGCAGGACCCGGATATGTGATGTGTCTGTCTATGTTCATTCTGTGCCACTAGTCACTGATCTCTGGAGATAATCTGGCTACAATCCGGAGACTGTTCAAGGCAGTTTAGAGGTGGGGAGTAGAGGGGGAGGGAAGAGAAAATATTAGCACTCATTTTTATCTTTATTTTAAAAATGAGGGGAAAAATCAACTTTTTCAACATCTGGTACATAGACTGACGCCTGTCCTTCATTGAGCCATAACTGAGCACTTGAGATGTGAGAGGGGCCCTGAGGAAAGAGGGGGGGGTCCTCAACAGAGGATTTTTCTTCTCGGTGCAGATGATGAGTGCCCAGTCAAGAAGATTTACAGATTCGATATTTTTTCTTTTGAATAAAATAATGCTTACAGAATAGACAGTAGAGTACAAAGTTTTCTGTAAGAAACAAAACAAAACAAAACAAAACCACAGACTGAAGCAAATACTAATAATTGAGGCACAGATATACAAGAAAATCACACAACTGACACTTTTCTTAGATTTATTACTAGGTTTTATTAGCAACATCACATGATCTTTTCAAAAGTCTATTTAAACAATACTGGAAATAAGTTGGCCAAAATATTTGAAATTATCAAAATAGTAGAACTATGGATTTTCATTCACCATTGTAGTGACAAATCCTGAGAAGTGAATATTGTGCAAAAAATGATAACACAAAACTGTCATGGTTAGCAAGAAATTATAAAATATCTATTTCTTTCATCTTAAAATGGTTCTTTAATTTCTGTTTTTGGTGTACATTTTGTAATATATTCCATATATTAATAGAATAGAAGAAAATTATTGTTCATTAGTAATATACACACATATTCAATAATTTTCTATGCACAGAAGACCTTGATCAAAATGGTTTGGAGAATTCTGCACTCTGTTTTACTACCTCCAATGGTACTTAGCTCTAAAAAAGCTCCAAACATTTCCCAGCTCTAATATCCTATAATTTTAATTTCTTGTCAAGTATATTGAGTTTTTAATTGTGGATCTGAATGAAGAATCAGAGAAAAACCCCCAAATTCTATCTAATTCTATGGGTTATTGTAACACAGGTAATTATTTTCTTTTGAGGCAACACACTCAGAACACGGCTTGACAAATGGCAAGTGCTCAGTACATATTAACTGATTGTTAAGTAACATGTTATCACTGATCACTAGATGACATTTGTTGTGTTATGGGTGCCTACTATCCCAGTTCATCTTTTTTTTCTTGTTTAATAACACTCTAAATTTCCCATGTAAGCCATCCTTTCCCAGTGTTCAGTCCTAAGGCTCAGGTAAAAACAAGTTACCCATGCCTCAATCAAGTTGGGCATTCCACCAGCCAACCCATATGACTCAAGTCACATCAGTGAGAAGCTGGAATTCTACTGCATTTGCATTTGGTAGGTTGTAGGGCTGCAGCTGCTGGCAGGTACTGTAGTACCACATGGATCCAGATATCAGTGCTAATAAAGAAGAATGGCAAAAGACTCCAACTAACATAGTAAAATTACTACCATGATATTTATTATTCAGTATTACTTATGCTTAAGGGCAAGTAGACTCTCAAGACTTCTCTTCATTATTGAGCCATAAATGGACTTATGTTAAGCTCTTTAAGAAAGTAAAATTTTTCTCCCTGAGATTCAGGTCATTATCTGCAGTGACAATAATCTTTCAGTCCTGGCAAGATAATTCTGGCACATAAAGTCTTTCGTTGGCCTGGAGAAGTAAGAGAGTTTTTGTGTGATTTGGTTGGATATTACATCTCTTATCACTCATATGCGCATTAACTATAAATTTCTCCATTCCTCTCCAAGGGGAAGAAAGGGTAAGGAAAACTTATTTCAAACTAAATCTGAACTAAGAAAAACAACCAAAAACTAAGGAACAAACAGAAAAAATAGAGAAATTCAGCATAGTCTTTAATATTTTCAAATGGTCAGAATTCTATTAACCAGACTGTTCTACTAATCTGCATATATACAGAATCAGGTGCAGTAATTACTATTTTATGTAATAACACTCCTGAACCACTACCGTAAGACCCCAACATATTATCATGTTCTGATAACTTTGGTTCTGATGTCTTCGGTTTAAACATCCTTGACTTCACATCCCAATAATATACTCATACGAAGTGATGTCTGCTCTTTGATCTTTCCAGCATCACCATAGGAAAAAAATGTTTAAAAAATCAAAAGAACAAAAGGACTAGCATAGTCAGATGGGATTGATGAGTGTGAAGAAATAGCACAGAACTCTTGGTGTCTGCAAACTATTTAGACACAGTTTGAGAGGATGGCCGCATTTTTAGGAAGACAAAGACACACAAAGAATTACCAGGTGCTGGTAGAAGAGGTGTGAAGCAAGCTGTGAAAATAGCACATTTACAGAGGATTGTTGTGATGTGCAAACTTAATGAAGTATATTTTCTGCCTTTATGAAGTAAGAGCCAGATCCACTGTTATTATCACAGTTGAGCATGCTTTTGGGAAAGTTAGAACAAATGAAATACATCTAAGTCATTTCTGATCAAAACAAAGCCATCTCATTAAGAGAATGCTTATTTTCTCTAGTGGGGTTTCCTTTTCTTTGTCAGTATTTGTTATCCCAATCAGGTAATTAAATGATGGTAGTCATATCCCTGAGTAAATACATTGTGTTAACTTTACTAGTTAGATGATAATTTTCCTAGTGTTCCACATAAGTAAATCAGTTTCATACTCTGCAAAGTATAATTATGTCTATTAGCACTTAACATGTTAGGTTTAATCATGTGTTACATCTCTCTTTCTCTCTCTTCTACTGGACCATGAACACTTTTTCATTATAAGAAGAAACAACCCTCACCAGATACATAATTATGTGCCAGATTCCATTTTAAGTGTCAGATCTGTTATTTAGTTCAAACTTCATAAACCTTTATAGCATGGGTACTGGTAGTTCCATTTTAGCAATAAGGAAATTTGAACTCAGACACATTAATTTGCCTGAGTTCACAAAGAAGGTAAAAACTAGTAGACCTAAGAAATGAACTCAAGCAGCTTGATCTGAGTGATCTAACTCTTAATCCTTATGCTGTTCACCCACAAAGGCTCTGGGCTGATTACAACCAAGAGTGTTATAAGAGTTAATATTCATTCTATGTTCACTCTGTGCTGAGAATGTTCACCAAGCTTCTTATATTTATTAACTCATTTATTTTTACAACCCTATAAGGCAAATACTAATATTACACCTATTTTATAGGACAGGAAACAAACAGAGAGCTATGACAGAGCAAGCATTTTCAGCCATGTACCATTGTAGGACATGTTACTATCCCATGACTAGAATCTGTTAACAGTTGGTCCTATCTCTGAAGCAGCAGGACTGTAAAAGTTCTCTGGGTTATTTAAGGAAGCTGCCCTCAGTGAGCTTCTCCTATGTAAATGAACATGAACAGTGTTCTTGCCATCAGTTACCACATTCAATCTTCACTAGACCTCAATGGAAAAGACACTGGCCTCTGCATTTATAGTTGAGGCTCAGATGGAGTTGAGTTGAGCACTGTTTATCTCAGTTCCTTGGCAAATTAGTGAAAAAGGGAAATGGTTCTGATGTTCATTGCCTGATAAAAGGAAGTGCACCTGAAAAAAAATTTTTTTTTGTCCCTGGATTCAAAAAACATTCCTTTAAAAATAAATGTTTTCTCTCCCATACCTTAGCAGGATTGGGGATAGTTCGGAGGAGTGACAATTCAAAAATACTTGAGACTCAGCTCTTAACTGGTTTTATAATTCTGAGTCCAAGACTTCTGAGTTCCCTCTCTTCATGGATCCTGGGCAACTCAAATATTTTGTCATCTGTTACTTCTTCCAAAGTCATTTTGTGGTCTTATTGCTAGTTCTCATTCATTCATTCATTCAGTAATTATTAACTGAGCATCAGTGATATAACAGGAAGTATGCCAGGTGCTGGGAATTAAAAAAAAAAAGTGAACAGCATGTGTAGTCCTGCTCTCTTGGAATTTATAACTTGACACTAGCCAATAAATGGACAGAAGGACATTTGTGTAACATTTCTCTGCCTCGCCCAAGTTCTACTTGTATTTTGTGCTCAAATCTAAGCATTGCTTGTGTATATTTCAATGATTACAAACAAGAGAAAACAGTCTTTACCTCCCCAGCACCTAGCACAGTGTCCCGCACATAGTAGGTACTTGACGAATGTTTGCTGAGGAAGCAGAGTGGCTTGGTAGGAAGCGTGAGAGAATCAGAGAAGAAAAAGGAAAAAAATAAAGACTGAAAAGAGTAAAGAAGATGGCAGAAAAGGGAAGCATTTGGGCATTCTGGTTAGGTGAGAACTGGAGGGTAAGAATCTCCCAGCCTGACTGGAGTGTAAAATCATCTCAAGGAAAGTAGTAAAAAACAGGAGAAAAACATGGAAAGTTAGCTTGAGCAGGCTTCTGGACTCTCTCAATGAAAGACTGAGGAATTTGTTTTTAACTTAGCGGAAGCTGGGGAACTACTGAAAGTTTTTAAGCAGGTTTATAAAATGATTGAAATTCTGCTTTGGGAAAATTAAACTTTGCAAGCAAGCACATCTGTTTTGTCAGTGATGCATCCCAAGCCCCCAGTGGAGTGCCCAGCACACACTAAGCACTTCATAAATTTGCTGTTGAATGAATAGAAGATGCATATGCTCTCAAAAGTAGCCATGGAGTTAGGAAGTTTGGCAATTCTC
This sequence comes from Spilogale gracilis, assembly GCA_004023965.1. NCBI lineage: Eukaryota > Metazoa > Chordata > Mammalia > Carnivora > Mephitidae > Spilogale > Spilogale gracilis. The sequence continues at coordinate 41,258 of PITA01012795.1, read as the reverse complement.
CTGATAATATATTTTATGAAATCCTTGCTCAGACACAAGGCTATTTCCATACTTCTGCAGTAAATAGGTAGAATTGTCATGGTCCTCCTCATTCAAAGAAAGAACCTAAAAATATATGTGTGATGGTTAGGAATGTGACAAAGAAAATATAAATTTAAGGAATATAATTCTGTTTAATGTATATTACCCTGAAAGACTTTGACACTACTTGTAAATTCATCATTTGAAGTTTTCAAAAAGATTCACGTGAAACATGAAACATTTATCTTAACTTAAAGGGCAGAGTTTATTTTGAGAAAGAATTCTATAAACTTGGGCATAGAACCTAATGGATTCTCACACGGGAATGGGTATGACTGCCAACAGACCTGACTCTCGGTTTTCTTCAATCCTTTGATCATATCCTGTGATCATTGTCCTGTGATTTTATTCCAAGTAATTTTGTTTTGACAACTTTCCATGTTCTAACATAGGGACTTCATTAGCTGGGCTGGTTTAGTGATTAACTTTTCTCCCATCTACTTCAATAAGTATGACAAGTGATGTCCAAATTGGGGACATATTCCCATGGAGATATCAGTGTTTATATATAATTCTCAATGTATAACTTAAGATATCACTCTTTTTTTCTCTCTCTCTCAAGAAAGCCTATACGCAGTGAACTGAATGTATTTCCCCCAAACTTTATCTGTTGAAGCTTGAATCCCTGAGATTAGGAGGAGTAAGGGATGAGCATATTGGATAATAATTAGGTCATGAAGGTGAATTCCCGTGAAGAGAAATAGTACCCTTACAAGAAAAGACAAGAGAAATATCATTCTCTCTCAGCCATGTGAGGATATAGTTAGAAGCTGTCTATAAGTCAAGAATCAGGCCTTCACAAGACATTGAATCTCCTGGCTCCTTGATTTTGAACCTCCCAGCAAACAAAACCATGAGAAATAGGTCCTTGTAGTTACACCACTGAGTGTACAGTGTTTGTTATAGCAGCTGGAGGTAAGCCACATTTACTAATGAATTTTAGTGGGAATAACATTATAGAAATGAACTTGAATAATTTTTCAATATAAAAAAATCCCTCTAAAATTTAATAATTTATTACTACTAACAAATTACAATACACCAGTGTGAGGAAAATGTGATGAGAACAGATAATCTATCAGAATTCTTTAGAGAATCAGATGTAATAGATTATACACAGATTTACAGAAATAGATTCATTATGAGGGATATTATGGGGTTCACATGATAATGGAGGCTAAGAAGCTCTGTGATCTTCCATCTTCAAGGTAGAGGCCCAGGAAAGTCATTGGTGTAGTTCTAGTCCAAACCCAAAGACCTCAGAACCAGAGAAGCCACTGGAGTGAGTCCCAGTAGGAGTTGGGAGGTCTGAAAACCAGGAGCATCAATATCCAAGTGTAGGAGAAGACAGAAGTCCCAGCTCAAGCATAGAGCAAACTCATCTTTCCTCTTCCTCTTTGTCTATTCAGGCTCTCAATAGATTAAATAATGCCCAACAGTATTGGCAAAGGTGAATTTCTTTACTTAGTCTACTAATTCAAATGTGAATCTCTTCCTGAAACACCCACACAGGCCACCCAGAAATACTGTTTTACCACTCATCTGGGCATCTCTTATGTGACACACAAAATTAACCCTCATGCAGAAAAATTAAGATATGTGAAGATTTAAAAATTCCAAAATAAAAATGGTATCATAATATTGTCAATTTTATTGATCTTTTCAAAAACCATTTTTAGGGTTTTATTAACTTGTCAATTTCTACTTTCTTTCTTTTTGCTTTCATCTTTGCAGTTTCCCCTTATTTTAAACTTCTTTTGGCTTTAATTTTTTCTTGCTTTTAAAACGTAGATTTTGGGCGCCTGGGTGGCTCAGTTGGTTAAGCGACTGCCTTTGGCTCAGGGTATGATCCCGGAGACCTGGGATCGAACCCCACATCGGGTTTCCTGCTCGGCGGGAAGCCTGCTTCTCCCTCTCTCACTCCCCCTGCTTGTGTTCCCTCTCTATCTGTGTTTCTCTCTGTCAAATAAATAAATAAAATCTTTAAAAAAAACAAACATAGGTTTCATTTTTGTTTTTTCAGAGCAGTTCTATGTTCACAGCAAACTTGAGCAGAATATACAGAGATTTCCCCTATAGGCCACACATATGAATAACTTCCCTAATATCAGTGTCCCCACCAGAGTGTTATCTTTGTTATAACTGATGAACCTACACTGACACCTCATTATCACTCAGAGTCCTAGGTTACATTAGAGTTCACTCTTCATGTATATTCTATGACTTTTGACAAATGTAGGAAATGTATCCACTGGTATAATATCAAACAGAGAAGTTTCACTGTTCTAAAAATCCTCCTGCTCTGCTAATTTGACTATTCCTCTCCCCTAACCCCTGGAAACCAGGAATCTTTCATTGTATCCATAGTTTTGCTTTTTTCAAAATATTATATAGTTGAAATCCTACAGTGGGTAGCCTTTTCAGATTGGCTTCTTTTACTTAGTAATATTCATTTAAGTTTCCTCCATGTCTTTCTATGGCTCAGTAGCTCATTTATTTTTGGTGCTGAGTAATAGTTCATTGTCTGGATGTACCAGGTATTTAACCCATTCACTTCCTCAAGGATATTTTGATTGCTTCTAAGTTTGGGCATTTATGGATAAAGCTGCTGTGGATAAACATCTGTTGTTATGTATGTGTAGGTTTTGGGGCAGATAAAAGTTTTCAACTCCTTTGAGTAAATACCAAAGAGTGCACTTGCTGGATTATATGATAAGATTGTGTTAAATTTTGTGAAAAACATCCAAACTGTCTTTAAAAATGACTGTGTTCTTTTGCATTCCCACAGCATTGATTAAGTGTTTTTATTGTTCCATATTTTTGCCAGCATTTGGTGCTGGTATTTTCAATTTGGGCCATTCTAATAGGGATGTGGTGATATTCCATTGTTGTTTTAATCAACCATGATATTCCATTGTTTTCTTTTTTTTTTTTTTTAAGATTTTATTTATTTATTTATTTGACAGAGAGAAACACAGTGATAGAGGGAACACAAGCAGGGGGAGTGAGAGGGGGAGAAGCAGGCTTCCTGCCCAGCAGGGAACCCAATGCGGGGCTCAATCCCGGGTCTCCAGGATCATGACCTGAGCCAAAGGCAGTCGCTTAACCAACTGTGCCACCCAGTCGCCCCTCCATTGTTATTTTAATCAGCGCGTTTACCTGATAACCTACAATGTGAAGCATCTTTTCATATGCTTATTTTTCACTTGCATATCTTCTTTACTGAGGTATCTATTGAGGTCTTAGACCAGTTTTTTAAATGGGTTATTTGTTTTCTCATTGTTGAATTTTAAAAGTTCTTTGTATATTGTATTTGTATATGGATAACAAGTTTGTTTGTTTGTTTGTTTGTTTGTTTGTTTGACAGAGAAAGAGAGTGAGAAAGCACAAGCTGGGGGAGCAGCAGAAGGAGAGGGAGAAGCAGGCGCCCTGCCCAGCAGGAAGTCCCATGTGGGGCTTGACACACTGCATGAGGTGGGGCTTCAGACCTGGCTCCATGCTGGACTTGATAAAAGACCCTGGGATCACAACCTGAGCTGAAGGTAGACCTTTGACTGACTGTGCCACCCAGGTGCCCCAAATATTTTTTTGCAAATATTTTTTTCCCAGTCTGTGGCTTGTCTTTTCATTCTCTTAAAAGTGTCTTTCACAAAGCAGAAATTTTTAAGGAGTCCAGCTTATCGATTCTTTCATGCATAATCGATTCTTTCATGCATTGTTCCTTTGGTGTTGTATCTAAAAGGGTCATCATCAAACCTGAGGTCATCTAGATTTTATCTTATGTTATCTTTTGGGAGCTTTATAGTTTTGTATTTTACATTTAGTCTATGGTCCCTTTTGATTTAGTTTTTGTGAAGGGTGTAATGTCTGTGTTTAGATTATTTTTTTCTTTGCATGTGAATGTACAGTTATTCCAGCACCATTTGTTGAAAAGACTGTCTTTGATCCATTGTCTCGCCCTTGATCTTCGTCAAAGACCAGTGACTATATTTATACGAGTCTGTTTCTGGGATCTTTTTTTTTTTTTGTACCATTGATATATTTCTATATTCTTTTGCCAGTACCACATTGTCTTGATTACTGTAGCTTTTTAGTGATCTAGAAGTGATTTAGTGTCTGTCCTTTGACTCTGTTCTTTTTATTTTCTTTTTTTTTTTAAAGATTTTATTTATTTGACAGAGAGAAACACACCCAGAGAGGGAACACAAGCAAGGGGAGTGAGAGAGGGAGAAGCAGGCTTCCCACCAAGCAGGGAGCCCGATGTGGGGCTCGATCCCGGGTTTCCGGGATCATGACCTGAGCTGAAGGCAGTTGCTTAACCAAAATATAAATATTTATTTTATAGCTTGAAAAATAGTCTTTCTTGGTATTTATTTCATATACCCTTGAGTAGGATATGTATTCTCTTTTGTTGAGTGTAGTTTCTATAAATGTTAATGAGGTCACATTAGTTTTATATCCTTAACTCATTTTTTTGGCACCATCTTCTAGTACTTATCAGAAAAGAAATGTTAGAATTTTAAACTATAACCATGGATTTGTCTGTTCTTAAGTTCAATATCACAAATTTTTACTTTGTACTTTTTAAATATCTATAATTTGGTACATACCTACTAAAAAGTAGTATATCTTTCTGATGAATTGGCCCTTTTTATCAGTAACAAATATTTTTTTAATCTCTACTAAAACTACTAATCTTGAAATCTACTTTGGTAAATATTATCCTAGCTACTCAACTTTCTTTTAACTGGTGTTTGCATAATATATACTTTCCTCTAATTTTGCCTCTAACATATTTGTGTATTTATAGTTAATGGACATTTTTTGTAAATAATATGGAATCAAGTCTTGATTTTTTGTGTAGTCTGACAATTTTTGTCTTTTGATTGGAATGCTCAGTATTATTGGCGTGTTCGATGTTAACTCTACTATCTTGTTGTTTGTTTTCTATTTGTTTCATCTGTCCTTGATTGGTTTATTTTTTTCTGCCATTTAAAAAATTAATTTTGTATTTTTACTCTTCCATTTAATCTCATCTGAGCTTTTTAAAATATACATTTTTGTTTGTTTAGTGGTCATGCTAGGGATTATAAAATTTATCCTTTATCATAGTCTAAAAATTGATATTATACATTGATATTATATTACATCATATTAAATATAAGAAATTTATAACAATATACTTCCATCTACTCCTTCTTATGTTTTACGCTGTTTTTACTTCCATTTTTGGTATAAAACCTCACAATGTGTTGCTATAGCTTTGCTATATGCAATCAGTTATGTCTTAAAGAAATTAAGACATAAGAAAAAATTTGTATTACTTACATTCTTTATTCCATTGTATAGATCTGGGTTTACAAATGTTTTACTTTCCTTCATTCTGAAGTAAAAAAAGTTTTCTTATACTACAGGTCTGTGGACAATACATTTTTTCAGGTTTTGTTTATCTAAAAATACAGTTTTTGTTTATCTAAAAATACATTTCACTTCTATTTTGAATATATTTTCACTAGATACAGAAGCAGATTTTGTTTATTTTTGCATAGAAGAGAAAGAGAGAGAAAGAAAGAGAGAGAAAGAGAGAGAGAGAGAGAGAGAGAGAGAGAGATGATAAGCAGGGAAGGAAGGGAAGAGGGAGAAGTAGACCCTTCATTGAGAAGGGAACCTAATGTGGGACTTGATCCCAGGACCCCAGGATTATGTCCTGAGCCAAAGGCAGTCGCTTAACTGACTGAGCTGCCAGGTGCTTATTTGTTTTCTTGTAAATGGGTCACATTTTCAGGCTTCTTTGTATGTCTAGTAATTTTTCTGTAGTGGGACATTTTGGATGCTATATTTTTGACAATCTGGTTTTTTTTATTATCTTCAGAGCATTGAATTTAGATCTGACAGGCAGTTGATTTATTAATGATGTATACTGATATTTTAAGCTTCATTTTTAGGTTTTGTTATGGAAGATTTAGAGGAAGGATGAATAAATTATAGTCCTGGGCAAAATCTGGCTCACCAAATGTTTTCATAAATAAAGTTTTATTGAAACACATCAATGCTTGCTTATTTATTTATTTATTTATTGCCTATGACTGATTTCATTCTACAATGGCAGAGTGAATTAGTTGTAACAGACTGCATGGTCTGCAAACTAAAATATTTGCTCTCTGTCCTTTATAGAAAAAGTTGGCAGACTTCTAGTTTAGAGTAGTTTTTACAATAAAGCAAGGCTTTTCTGAAGACTCAGTTACATATCCAGCCATATCCAGGGTGTTTACTGAGATCTATTTATTCTTTTTTGGTCAAAACTCCAATGTTTCCAAGCATTATGTGACCTCTAGAATCTACATTCAGCTCACAGCTCCAGAATATCTGTTCTGTGGCAGATCTTAGGGTCTTGACCTACATGCAGAGTTTATTATTTAGATAAGACTTAAGGAGATTTTTATATAGATTTTAAGGTTCTTTTCTACAAAGCTCTCAATTTCTTCTCTCCTGTTTCCGACTCCCCCTACCTTTGGCATTACTAGAATCCCCACCCCACTCCACCGGCTACACCACCACCTATGTGAAGGAATGGCCAGATAGGGAAAGGGAACTAAGGCCTATCTAAGGGATCTTCTGACTTCCAGTTCCACGGAGCTTACCCCAGTGGATTTCCCTTCCCTGGGCATCCTATCTTTTCCCTCCAAGAGTTAGCCTTTATCAAAATAATTATGTGCCTACCAGACAGAATAATTCTACTAAGTCTAGTTGGTCAAAGTGGGTACCCCTTGAGTCCTGCGGGCAGGAAGCAAGGGGACAAAAAAGGAAAGGGTGGGGGAAACCAGGGTTACTCTCTGGAGCTATGGCCAAGCCTGGGTAAGTATAACTACTCCCAGCACCTCACAGAGATAGGAGAGGCTCTGGGGGTCAGTCCCCTGAGTGGCAGGGGCTACAAATCAGAAAAGGATAAGGAGGAACTGAAGTGGAGGATGTCTTCTCTCTTCCCAACAGTCTTCCTGATTAACCATAAGACATTGAGGTAAGGGACGTCTTTTCTTCTTTTCTTACAAAGGGGCAATTCCCTGACCAAAACCTCTATTCCTATAGAATGTCTTCCTGGTTTTAACTAGGAAAAGGTGACTCATTTTCTTCTGTTCTGAGGCATGACCATAATACAGGTACACTCCTTTAGAATGCCTTCCAGGTTTTAACTGGGAAGAATTTGACCTGCAAATGGCCACAATACAAGTTGGAGGGTGAGACATGGCCACTCAAGGGAAGTATTACAATTGGAAACATGAGAGAAAATTGGAGAAGTACTCCATGCACAATGTCTCTGGGCATGAGGGGAAAACAAAGATCTATGTCAGCAAAAGGATTGATTCCAGACTCTGACTGTTCTTTCCCACAGCCTGAAGTAGGAGGCAGAGGGCACAAAGGAACAACCATCCACCTCAATAGAAGCCTTCCAAAATCTCCCTCATGTGTTTGAATTAACTTGGAAGGATATAATGCTTCTGCTAAATCAGACCCTCTCTGAGGCAGAAAAACACAAGGTTCTGGCTGTCATTGAAAAATACAGGGACGAGTTACTTTGTTATCAAGGGACAGAGGCACCCATGGATGGCTTCCAATGCCCAGCTAGAGCTCAATCTGTACTTCCTCAAGACCCCAACTGAGACCCTAACTGTTTCCTTGGAAACTGGTATCACCGTCACTTCCAGCCTGCATCATAGAGAGATTGAGCAATGCATGGGGCTTCTACTTTGTTCATTTCTGGGGCTAATGGGTATAATTGGAGATTGTGTTTATTCTACCTCAGGATAGAGACTTTAAGTAATATTCCCGAGTAGCTGCCAAGATTCCCTTTAGGGAAATTCCCTATCTTCTCTTGCCGGACATGGACTATATTTCCTCTTTGGTGGAAAACAAACAAACAAAGAAACAAACAAGCAAACAAAAAAACCACGGCCGCTTTCTCTGCCTTCTTGCAACACTTTGCCTCTTCTATCTCCCCTCCACCACCTGGAGGGTACCTGCCTACCGCATCATGGCTCCTTCTCCTCTTGCTGTCAAGGAGCAAGAAGAGCACTGTCCGGACTTAACACTTCCCACTTCAGATGTCCCCACTGGTGCCCTAGGTAAAAATTGACAATGGGGAACAAATAGATTGAATAGATAGCTTTCAAAGTCTCTGGTTGGGAGGTAGTCTTAGAGGGGCACACTGAGCTAATGCTGCCAGTTCTTTAGGCATGCTAGAATGTGTTCTCACTCTTTCTTAATAATGCCTGAAAGCCCCACACCTCTCTTAGGTAGAGATATTATGGCCAAACTAGAGAAGGCCTCAAACTAGTCTTTAAATGCCAAGAAAACACAAATAAGTCTTCTTTTTCAAAAAAGACTTTATTTATTTATTTATTTACTTACTTATTTACTTATTTATTTATTTGAGAGAGGGAGAGCACTAGAGAGAGAATGCAAGCATGAGTGGGGGGCGGAGAGGGAGAGGCAGGGTGATGTGGGGCTCAATCCCACTGGGATCATGACCTGAGTGGAAAGCAGATGCTCAACTTACTGAGCCACCCAGGTGCCCTGAGATAAGTCTTTTTTTTTTTTTAAGACTTTACTTATTTATTTGGCAGAAAAATAGGGTGCAAACAGGGGGAGTAGCAGAGAGAGAGAAAAAAGCAGACTCCCCACTGAGCAGGGAGTCCGACACTGGGCCTCAGTCCCAGGATCTTGGGGCCATGACCAGAGCCAAAGGCAGACACCCAACTGACTGAACCACCCAGGTACCCCCAGATAAGTTTTCTTAAATATTACTCTGCTGTATTATACTCTCTATTCTTTGACTCATTCTTGTTTTGTTACTGCTTTTTAGCTGACTTTTATCTGCTTGGACCCTGTGATGAAAGATAGTTCCAAGGCAGGCAGGGGCAAGTGGACTTGCCCTAAGAGGAAACCACCCTTAAAAGGATTTCACACCACCTTGGAAGGAGCCCTCTACCCTTTCCCATGTGATAGGTAGAGGACAATACCTGATGGGATGGTGGGCGCAGGTTAATCAGATTAAAACAGCCCACACCAAAAGGCCCATAAAGCCTCTAGATTTAGCCACCAAATTGCCAACACTTTCAGTCCCCTCCCTCTTCAGGTGCTTTGTCCTACTTCTCAGATTTTGCCTTGTTGCCCACCACTCTTCGTCTGGTCTTTACCTCTTCATTCTCTAAGTGGCATGACCAAGAACTATGGGCACTGAAGGAAAAGAAATCCCACAGCAAACACCAACTCTTCCTCTTCAACTCAACAGGACTTCTGTGCTCTGCTCGGGCTCCATCTCCCGGGGCACTGTCCAAAAATGCGTCCAGCCTAAAGCCCTAGACAATTCTTGGACCCCCCTCAGGTTATTTCTCAGGGGTCACAATCTTGCTCTGCCTATTGTCTAAAACCCGACAGACAGTTTCTTCATGTATTTGTTTATGGATGAAAGGCCAATCTGATACCAGTTAGGCTGTCATAATGCAAGTGGAAGCCTACATCCCAGTATTTGGGACACAAATGAATTATAATTTATTTTGATGTGGACATCTTCCCCCTTTTACCTCATTAAAAAAACATTCCTTCTTATGTCTTTCTACAGATTTTTTTTTTCTAGACAAATGCTTTAAAATGTGTGAGGCATTTGCTTTTTATCAGCCTGTAGTATCTTTATAACCTCTCCTGTTTTTACCTATTTGTCATGCCTGATAAAAAGAAAACAGGAATGCTTTGCCTAGATTTTGGTAATGTCGTCAATATATATTTCATATATTTCAATAATTTTAATGCCTTCAAATACTAGGGGGATAAAAATGAAAATATTCTTCTCCTGTATTTGAATATTTTGCTTGAACTTATTCCTTTCAGCCATTCCTTTCAATTAACCATTTTCATTAGAACACATGAAACTTTTAGAAAGACAATCCAGACTTGTATGTTTTCCTTTGTATTTTCATATATCTCTGTAATGATCAGTTTGAAGCTGTATAGATTTAACAATCTGACAGCTTCCATTGGCACTTTATAGCTTGCACACTTACTAGGTTACAAATAAGCCCATGCTATAAGGTGGGTAATTAGCTACTTTAGAGTCCCAAATACTAACTTTAGAGAATCCAGAGTTAAAAACCTTACATTCTATGATATTTATTTGCTACTTTTTAAAGAAATGCACTTAACTCAACCTCTAATCTTCACAACTGTAACTCTTTAACACAAAAATCTGACACCTACCCACATCTCTGTAGACTTTTCAATGACCCTTAACACTGATTGCTCTTGAGACAATGCTAGAACTTCTAAATATGGACTACAGAGACTTGTATGATCTTGCCTCTACCTTTTCACCTTCATCTCTGGTTTCTTCTTGCCATCTGGAGAAACTGGTCATCTTTCTGGTTAACTCCTACATACACTTCACATCTCATCTTATACATTCTTTCTTCTGAGAGTGTTTCTGGACCCTCTAATTTCTTTCTGTCATAGACTCATTACCAGTGTTAATACCTACTTCTTCTCTGTAGCACACTTCAGGGGTTAGGATTCTTTGATTTAGGTCTATCACCACATGAACTGAAAATAGAGACCATGTCTCTTTTTCTTCTCCATAATGCTAAGCACAGTGAAAGCATACAATAGGCACTCGATAAATATTCAACTGAATAGATAGGTAGGTGGGTACGTAGGTAGGTAGATAGATCTTTAAAAGAACACTGAGAACCCCTTGAGTACAATGCTTATGCTCCATTCTTAATCTTCCTTGAGCACACTTTATAACTAAATGCTTAACCCAGAGCACTGAAATATTGTTATCGACATATAACCAACACACTTTGGAGATTCCTATCTCAAAACTTAAATTAGATCCTGCTGATAATATACAATATTTTTCTTTTCATGTTTGTCTAGTATGGGCAGTTGGGTTTGTTTTGTTTTGTTTCTTTGTTTGTTTGTTTTGTTTTGTTTTTAATTTCCTAAGAACCATTGCTCATTATTTTATGAGAATCCCTGGAGAGTAACAGGGGAAAATAATTTTTACTGAATAAATGCCATAAGACATTTTGTTGGTTCTGTTTATTCCTAAAATGATTCAATAATAATTTACTAGACCCAGCAGGTATCTGGCTCCTAAGTGAACCAATTCTACATAGTCCACAGGTAGAGAAAAAGGACATCCTAAGGGTTTTTTGTAAGCAACCTTATTTTTTTACTCCCTATTTCATTGGGAACATAAATTTTTTTATCTCATTGCATTAGGTATATAAATATTTGGTTGTTACTGCAGTGGAAATTAACTAATTTTTTTTAAAGATTTTATTTATTTATTTATTTAACAGAGAGAAACACAGATAGAGAGGGAACACAAGCAGGGGGAGTGAGAGAGGGAGAAGCAGGCTTCCCGCCGAGCAGGCAGCCCGATGTGGGACTCGATTCCCGGTCTCCGGGATCATGACCTGAGCCGAAGGCAGTCGTTTAACCAACTGAGCCACCCAGGCACCCCTGGAAATTAACTTCTAAACAGATCCACTGGCTAGAGTCCATCACTAGAAAATGAAAATGATGTAACCTCTTTGAGGGCAAGAATCCACTCTTTTTGATTCTGTTCATCCATGTTATCACCATCTCTCTCTTTTTTTCAGGCAATGAGCACAGTTATTTAAAAAGTGCTTTCTGCATAATTGTCTGAAGTAATTATTCATATCATCTTTATAAAAGCAAGATATGAGCAGAATAGCTTTCAATATCTTTGAAACTATTTCATAATTCAGGCAAAGTGGGCTTAATTGCTCATTTCATAAGGAGACATCTGATGTTAAATGTATCCATTACAGAACAAGGACTTAAAAAAATAGCCTCATTATATTAAAATATTGGGCAAACTTCATATTCAACAGAAATGCTAAACCACCTATTAATGTAATCTTTCTCTTTCACTGCATCTACACTCATTTTGAATATCACTCTGGAAACCAAAGAAACTGTCCTTTGTGAAACATAATGGGGCTTTTAAAAATACATTTAAAATCACCTGCAAACAATAGCTTCTAAACCAAGAGCTCTAGAAACAGCTTTTTTCCCTTCGAGAGTCCTAAACATAATTAAAATCATTCAATTATCTAACAAAGGGCAGTATGCTGCTTTTGAATAAAGAAATTTACCCTCAGTATTTCTTTGGATTGGGGAAAATGTGAATAAGTTTGGTTTTGGGGGTTTGGGGGGTTTCCATCTGTCTTTTTGATTATTCTGAGCTAAGACAAAGTGAGAATACATTGGGATACAACAATCATGAGTTCGAATTTTCCAAACTCAGCTGTAACTGGAAATGCTGAAAATCTCATGAGAAATTACTTTATATATATTGAAGAAAAAAAATTTGGGAATTAACTATATCAATTTATTTTCTTTCTTAGAATTACACACAATGCTAATGTTAACTGGTGCCATCTGTTTGAGATGGGCTGAATGGGCCTGTGGTTCATTACATCTAACACTGGTGATAGGTTGAAGCAATCTACTCAGTTTCTGGAGGGTGAGAGACAGTATTCTGATTGTCACTCTATTTTAAGTATCTAGTTGAAGTGTATAGTATAAGTGTGCATAATGTTCATCCAATGTTGAACAAAAGAGTAAATATAAAAATAAACAGACTAAATCCCCAGTCTATATTCATTGACAAAGCCCAGAGTTCATTTAGCACCTGAGAAGGCTTTGAGGGTTGTAGAGAAATGATAATTAATGAAAGGATATGATGCTATCTTAGTTCATTTGATCTAACCCAGCCGGTTATTAACCTTGACTGCACCAAGCAAGGGGTACCTTGAAAAAATAAAATCTATACTTTCTTAAAATTGTACTTAAGTGGTCTCAGGTACGACCCAGGAATCTCTCTGGGCAACACACTTGCCTATCTTCTCTTTTCAAAGTGCTTACTGAGACAAAAGAGTCCAATCAACAGTTTCAAAGAATAAGAACAACAAAGTATGGTCAGTCCACTAGCCAAGATCCATGTCTGATGCTACAATACTTTCTCAGGGTACACAGGAATTCTCTGTCCCAAATGTAACATTCGAACTACAATATTACATGCCAAAGTGGATTGAAATTCCTAAGGGGATTGCTTTTAGTGCTCAGCTCTTATATTTCAAATACATAGTCATTTTATTCAAGGCAGGCTGAATCAGCTGGGTTTATACCGCTCCTCTAGTATTCCTCCCTGGCACCCAAAGCCTTGACACTGAACTCAGGTCATTCCATACAAGACCCTTTCTTATGAGGAATTTCTTCTCTGGGTTCCTGCTAACCTTGAATACCAACTGTCTGTCAAGAACACACCAGTCCTTTGAATATTCTCAAAACACTGTGAACATTCAAGGAAAGGGAATTTACATCATTTGCTATGCAATGGCTCTTTTGTCCCAAAATAAAGCCAAAGTTCCAAACAGATATTTGTGGACTGTACCTAATTTCACTAGCTCCAATTTTTATTTCCCAGATCATTGCAAAGCAAAAAAGTATTGTATTATCTCTTGCCCTTAGGATTTTCCCCTTACCTTTAAAAAAAAAAAAAAAAAAGATTTTATTATTTTGAGAGAGAGAGAGAGAGAGAGAGAGAGAACCCTAGCAGGGGTAAGGGCAGAGGGAGCATGAGAATTTCAAGCAGGCTCCCCTGAGGGGGGCTCAATCTCACAACCCTGAGATCATGACCTGAGCCAAAATCAAGAGTTGAACACTTAACCTATTGAGCTACTTAGGCACCTCCACTTACCTTTTTTTTTTTTTAATTAAAAGCACTATTTGTTGATTATTACCAAACAAATAAAATCTATGAAAAATTATTTAATTTCTTTATCCCTCAAAATAGACTGTCAGCAGCTTTTAAATAGTAACCTTCTCACCTACAAATTATGAAAATAAACCAGTCCAGAAAACCACAAACTTTGAAATGTTTTCTGCTGTGTGTGGTTTGCATTCATATAACCAATTTGTCAGCTGCTAAAGTGTCTATGCAGAGTAATCCTATCCTGCAAAAGAATGCTGTGCTCTAATTTGTTTTAATTTGGAAGAAAAAGGTATCATTATGGATATGGAAATGTAATTATAAAAAAAAAACCAACAACCTATTTCTGAGAAGGTTGTATTTATATCATAGTATTTCGTGGATATGAATGGCAGCAAACTTTAGCTTCACTTTGCATTTTTTCATTTCACTTTTTAATGATTTTATGTATAAATTATGCTGATAAGTTGCTTATATCTGTATTTGATCCTTTTTCACAATGGAATTTTAACTTTTTCAGTTAATTGGCTGAAGTAAAAATAGTACCAAATTAGCAACTGTATTTGGCCCTTGAAGTCCTGCATGGAGTTGAATGGCTATTATGTCAATTAAACAATAAATTACTAGGGACCACATTATTCTTCTATTCAAAAATTCTAAAAACCTTAGGGGAACAGAAAACTAACACTCTGATTTTTAAATGCATCAATAGCTAAACGCAGACATGTGACGATCTTCTAAATATAAGATTTCTGAAATGTGATTTTTTTTTTTTAAACCAGGAATTTTTCCACTCAACTTACAAACCAATGGCGATGTTCTCTGTTGTGAGTGTGTTGGAATTTGGTGCAGCTGTCCAGCCTGACCTCCTTCTAGAGGGTTAAAATACTACAGCTACATTGTTAAGGAACTCTTGCAGCTAGGTTTCTAGATGTGATTAAGTTCAGCTTGTCATTCACACTGCTCTTCAAAGGCAGAAAGGAGGCCTAAGCCATGCTTCCCTATGTTGAGCCATCCCGTGTCCCCAAACCCCCAACCCCCTATCCTCTTCCCCCATCCACCTCCTACCTCCTCCCCCACCTCCTCCCCCTCCTCCTCCCCCACCTCCTCCACCACCTCCTCCCCTACCTCCTCCCCTTCCTCCTCTGGCAAAGCAGGCAGCAGGCACCACGTGGTCTGGAACTGTGCAGAAACAGCAGCTTCCAGATCACAGCGTTACATAGTTGGGTCAAGTTTCTTTTTGTGCTGGGAGGGTTTGGTCTGGTGACATGGCTCCCCTGCTTACCGTGACCACAGAAGAGTACCCAAAAAATAGATCTGGAGTGTTTCTTCAGCTTTCTCAATGATTCTGAAAGCTATTTAATACCCCACAAAAGTAATTTTTTGCTTAGAATACTTGTTTTGCAATGAACATTGATAGATACATTCAGTCTCTATTAATATCTCATTGTTACAAGATTTGTTGTCAGTATTCTATTCTGCTGAAACCAGCTAGAGTGAATTCTGTTCTCTATAGCAAAACACCGATGAATACATTCACTCTATGGTAAAGTCTACTTAGTATGGGTCTATTTTTACCATTCAAGACTATTGGTTCTGTATGTGCAGAGACTAGGTCCATTTCCCCCTCACAAATCTGATTCCATAAAACAGATGTAACACAATGCTTGACACATTATAGTAGCTCAATAAATATCTAAAAATTCATTTGTATACTATAATTCTTTCAAAGAATTCCACATTCTTTTCAAATAACCAGCCAAATTTAAAGGATTTATTATCTAATTTAATAGTTTTGTGTTGCTAATTCAATAAAGTCTTCCAAATCCTTTCAATGGAAAATTCCATGAAAGTAAAAAAAGAGGGGAAAAAAAGCAAAAAATGAAACAAAACAACAACAACAACAAAAAAAAACCCTTTCATGATGGCATCTAACACACCAGCAAAACATATTATGCTTTCTTTCCACATTATCCTAACACAAGCTTTTTAAATCTTTTTGCAGGAAATTGTATTTATTATCCAGGGTGTTTATGCTTACAAGGGACAGAAACAGAACTCAAGGTAACTTAAGCAAAAAAACCTGAAGCAAAATAATAAAATGTTAAACAAATACATAAGCGGAATTCTCGATTGGCTTGCATAGCTGAGTTTCTCTCTAGATGCAGGATTCCAAATGATGCTGTGAGAGCCTTCCTTTTTCTCTTAACGGATGGGCTTTCTTCCTGCCGCAGATAAGATTGCTGCCAGCCATCTCCGATCACTTCTTACCAGCTAGCATCCCTGCTGGGCAATGAAATTCTTTCTGATCGTTTTGGCAGAAAAGTGGCTGAGAAGACTCAGCTGGCATAGGTAGGGTTAACCTAATCTCTGAGTATCACTGGACACGGAATGCTTTAAGTGGCTTAGTCCGAGTCATGCACCCATTTTTGAGGCTGGGAGACTGGGACCCCCTCCACCTGAAACACCCAGAATAGGTACCTATAAAGAATGTATAGCAGTACAGCTATTACTCTCTGCAAACAGAAGATCAGATTCATAAATTGTTCACATAAGTAATTTAATCATCTTTGAAGTTGCAGTACAGAAGTGAAGTGTTATGGAAAGGGTATTTCACCACTATGAAGGTCCTGAATATTTACAGAATCAGAGTACTGGAGAAGCCCACCCATCAGACTAGCTTCTTTTTATACCTTTTTTCAGTTGTAGGAGGTACAATTGATATTTACAAGCTGCACTCTATCCATTTGTACCTTTAGGTGACTATTCTTATAGAGGTCATATCCTAGACAAATATTCTTCAGTAAAAGCTCATTAATTAAAGAAAAAAAAAGCTCATTAATTCTATTACAGTTCCCCAAGGAAGAGATTCTATTATGAACAGAAAGGAAAATGGGTACTGGGTAGGCAGATATAAGAGATGTCAACATTTCCCCTCATAGCAACACAACATTTATATACCTATATGATTATATATAATACATGCATACACATATATAATATAGATACACTCACACACATATACATATGTATACAGAATACATATGTGTGTATATATAGATATCATATATTTATTATGTGTCCCCAGAGACTTACATACATATATATATATACCTTTACTTAATACATGTAATTTTTAAAGATTGCTTGCTTTTGCCACATGCAAAATTGAAAATGCCTTCACCCACACTGTATATTTAAGGCAACTTAAAAGTCCCATCCAGTTACTGCATCCAATTCCAAGCTGATATCTCTGAATAATGTACATTTCCCCTTGGTTAGTTCAAATGAAGATTAACGACTTTAATTTACTGATACGCCCCTCTAGCAAAAGTGGAACAAAAGCTCCTTTTTGGAAAAGGGAGGAGGAGTATAGCATGGAGGTTTCCATGTCTCCACTAGAGTGCATGGCATGGACCCTGTCCCCTTGGATGGGAGGGCAGAGACCTGCTCTGGCAGGGGAGTGAGTTTCTCCGCCAGCCTACCTTGTGCTCCCAGCTCTGCTCCCTGAGACAAGCCCTTCTCCCCATTGTGTGATATGGCCTTGCATACAAAGGTGGCTTGGCAGGATTCCTTTTCTTGGGAATGTTCTGTTTTAGCAATTTCTATCAGGGTTAGGGCAGAAACCTCTAGGTGGCCTCAGGTGTGAGCAGTCAGAGACTTCTGTTTACTGGTTTTGGGTTTTATCTGGTTCTTCCGTACTCTTAATGCCCCAGCTTACTGCTGACTGTGTTGTATGCTTGAGAGGATGAGTTAGAAACCAAAGTCAGGATATGCTACTTGAATCTGAACTCTATAATTTGTGCCTTTTGTCACCTTACCCTTATCCTGTGCCTCAGGTTTATGTTAGCCTGCTGATACAAACCAGCGGGCTATGGGGCCGAGCTGGGCTATCAGCGCTATAGGACAGATGGTTCTTCCCTGTGTGGGGCTGGGCACACTCAGTCGAGGGTTTGGGGGCATTTAAAAACCAGACTTTACTCCCTTCTCAGGCTTTTCCTGTGTTCCAATCTTCTTTTTCTCTGTTCTTCCTGATTCCTTTTGTTTATATTAACTTTAAGTAACTTGGATCAGAACACTTCACTTTTCCATTCCCCCATGGTCCATGACGATCTAATGCTCAGTTGTCGCACATGTCTGGCCTCTGCTAGAGAGGACTTCATCTTATGGCTGCAAGCCATTTCTATTTCCAGGTATGTCTGCTATTAGGTAGGTACCTTTTTTATGATTTGACTAAAGGCTGCAAGAAATGACAAACACACTCTGACATCCTGAAACTTTTTTCCTGTCTCCTGATGCTCTAACCTCAGTGGCAACATGGCCTGGGCCACAAGACATGAGTAGCTTATGCGCCAGCTGGCATAAGCACAGCGTGAGACTTGCCTATTCCAAAATGGGGATAAAAGGATATTCTTTGTCCTTTATTGCAACTTAGTTGGAATAATTTCATATTTTGGTGTTTATCATTTATAACATCTCTCTCTTAATATCAGTTTTGGCTTAGCAGGACTCTGGATTAAGATGACAGAATTTATTTTTTTTTAAGATTTTATTTATTTATTTTTGACAGAGGCAGAGAGAGAGAGAGAGAGAGAGAGAGAGAATGAATGAGCAGGGAGAGTGGCAGGCAGAGAAAAAAGGAGAAGCAGGCTCCCTACTGAGCAGGGAACCCAACACGGGGCTTGATCCCAGGACCCTGAGAGCATGACTTGAACTGAAGGCAGACACTTAAGCAAGCGAGCTACCCAGGCACCCCAGAACTTATTTAAATAAAAAAGGAAACATGAACATATGTACTGGCATGTGTGGCTTCAGGCACAGTTGAATCCAAGGGCTCAAATCACATCTGCTTATCAAGTTGCTAACTCCGTATTCTTTGGTTAGGACCTCTTCCTGTGATGGGACAAATGGCCCCCAGCACCTCCAGACTCATATCCTCTGAAGAAAAAGAAATTCTTTTCCAATAGTTCTAATAAAATATCCTTAAAAAGGATCTGACGGGTTCAGCTTGTGTCAGTTGTCAATATACAGCTACTTACTGTGACCAGAAATAAAAGATAATTTGATTGACCAGGTCTAGCTGCACACAGATTCTGTAGCTTGGGACAGGATGGAGGGTGAGCCCCATTTGAACAGCATGGAATAGATTCTGTGAAGAAAGAGGAGGTATGATCTCAGAAGCAGTGGGAGGTGATTTGTGCATAACAAAACAGCATATATTCACTATATGTACATTAATAAGTGTGTATGAAACATTCTTTGTCTATATAAAGTCCAGATTATACCAAATTATTCTGAAAGACAAAATAATTTACTGTAGTATTGTTACATAGTCAGTTCTTTCATATTACTTGCAACTGAGCATTCTAATTGATAGACATATTTTAATGATCTCTTAAGGCTTAGCTCACAATGATAAATTCCTGTCATTAGTGTATGGGACATTGCCCCTTTTATTCACTAGGTCAGGGGACAGGCAGGAAAGAAATACTGACTTCATTTAAAGCCTCATCTCATTAAGACACACATTTCAATAAAGATATATAGAATATATCTGACTTTCATGCACTTGAAATGATTGTACGGTGTTTCAAAAGATCATTGCTCTGATTCTGGTTGTGTTATTACAATACACACTTTACTAAAGTAGGTTTGTTTTTTTTCAATTAGGAATTCTACTCAATTGTTAGACCTAAAATAGCTTCACAAGAATAGAGTTTAATTTCTATTACAGCAAAACACATTTTGAGGCACCCTTAGAGCTATATGGGGTTCCACAAAGCAACGTTGTCTCGGGCTCCTTTTATCTCTGTGCCTTGACAATCTCAGCACACAGCTTCTGTCCTCAAGGTAGCTTCCTGCTTGTAATCTGCTCACTGCCACTCTGGCCATATTTTCTCAGGAAGGAAGTGATAAAAGAAAAAGAAGAAATATGCCTTCCAGATTAGCCAGCTCCCTTTATTTTCTGGAATGCCCACCTGGTAGCATTTACTTACAATTAGTTGGTTATCCCAACAATGATGGGAATGGGATATATAGTTTTGTATCTGGGAGCATTGCTCCTTCTTAAAATATAGGTATCCTTTACTCATGAAGAAATCGAGAATGGTTATCAATTCCAAGTGGTAGTTTCAACATTAGCACATTTAACTTGATGTACTCCTAAGCTCAAACATATAACCTACCACAGCTTCTATATAGTAAAAATCGATGAAAAACCAGTAAAAGCCATAGGCTTATGCACTTTTGTTAATTTCTCTGTGAATTGAAAATATCAATTATCATCATAAATTGTCATCATAAAATATCATCAAAATATCATTATAAATTACCATCACTAGAATTTTATGCCTGAAATTATTTGTTTCTCAATGTTAATATTGGAAAAAAGAATCTAAACTTTAATTCATTAAGAAGGAAGCCATAGGGGCGCCTGGGTGGCTCAGTTGGTTAAGTGACTGCCTTCGGCTCAGGTCATGATCCTGGAGACCAGGGATCAAGCCCCACATCGGGCTCCCTGCTCAGCAGGAAGCCTGCTTCTCCCTCTCTCACTCCCCCTGCTTGTGTTCCTTCTCTAGGAGTGTTTCTCTCTGTCAGATAAATAAATAAACTCTTTAAAAAAAAAAAAAAAGAAGGAAGCCATGATGAAGTTTGAAGAAACCTTGAGCATTATAACAGGTAAATCATTTAGCAAGATGAGGGTCACATTCTTAAGAAATGGAATAAACTTCATTTTAAATCCCTCCTGAGGGAATCATATTTAGGGAATTTCAGGGACTGAAAAAAACAAACAAACAAAAAAACGTAGCTCATGAGTCAGAACCAGTGTTAGTGTTAAAGAGTAAACAGTCCTTTGAGTCAGTATCTGAAGATTTCCACCTGTTTCCACAAAGATGAGTTTAGAACAGAATGATTGCTTCCATGAGTTGGCAGAGTTCTGGTAAGTGCATTAGTGAACTCATCATAATGGGGCCAGTTAAGGTTAGTACAAGACTTCTCCAAGCGAAGCTATCTAAAATCTA
Organism: Spilogale gracilis; assembly: GCA_004023965.1. Classification (NCBI taxonomy): domain Eukaryota; kingdom Metazoa; phylum Chordata; class Mammalia; order Carnivora; family Mephitidae; genus Spilogale; species Spilogale gracilis. The sequence goes on along the minus strand of PITA01012795.1, from coordinate 20,360 downwards.
ATTTTGCCAATCAAGACAGTTACAGCTGGTTAGATTCCAGGTAGAAACATGAAAGGATTTACACAGTTGTCTGAGGGCACGTGAACTGGAAAAAATAGGACTCCCAAGCATGAGTGACATGTGCCTTTGAGTCTTCTGTACTCTGAGTCATAATATATTTAACTATATCAAAAATTTAAGCATCATTAGAACTAGGAGATAATGGCAATACCCAAAATTTTATATGCCTTATCATTTTTATTTTTTGCTGACCCAGAATAGGATTTATATGATATAACTTAGGTATCCATTGGTATTCCCCTTGATAAACAGTCTACTAATCAAATCAAGCATTTTATTTACTTCTCAGAAATTATTATTAAAATAGGAATAGGATGCATAAAGCCCATATTTGTTCACACATACAACAGCAAGAATTAACTTAAGGTAGTCACCAGTTAACATGAGTTATAAGGAGAAGCCTATTTAAAGAAGCAATTAGAGATGAATATAAAAATTATTTAATCAAAAATTCTTTTGTTAATAAAATGTGTCTTAGGTGCCTTAATGTCTATATTTAGTGGTTCCACTAATAAGTTTAAGCAAACTTTAGAGCTTCTTTGTAAAGAAGCAGTATGAAGATAAAATGTCCACTTTAAATATCACCACAACTCCTTTTTCAAAGTTTTAAGCTAAGAGTGAAGCTAAGTTAAGTTTTAGGCTTATTTCATTTAAGTAAAAATGAAAATAGAAATATTTATTCATCTGGCAAAATTTTAGGTCTGTGAGTAAAGTTGGTTTTCTTTTAAAGTACTGCAATTATCACCAGGGAGGTAAACTTTGTGAAATAAACTGGGGTCCAGATTGTGTATATATAAAGATTGAGTAGTCTTACCTATTACTATCAGGCACATAGACAAAAGATATTGATATTGAAATTAAATAGGTTTAGACTGTGGCAGGAAGTAGGGACATTAAAAAATATCACCTCCATTTTATTGGCAGAAAAGAGTTCAAATGAGAAGAAACTAATTCTTGTTGTGAAGTTGGAATAATGAAGCCCCATGATGCATCTGAAAGGCCACAGGAGATAAGTTCTAAGCCAGGCTCTGACATTGACCTGCTGTGTGGCTTTGGACATGATACTTAGCACCATGATAGCCACAGCCGAAAAGACAAACCACCCAATTTTACAAGTAACATGTAATATAAACATAGAATTCATTAAAAAAGAAATAAAAACACAAAATAGACATGAGAGATGCTCAACTTCATAACAGTTGGAGAACTTCAAATTAAAATTAAAATAGGACAATGATTTCCATTTTTACTTTGCTGCAAGAATGGCAAAATGGCTCAGAGAGTTGTCCATCAGACCAGGTCCTAAAGTAAAGATGGAGACATGGAGCACAGCCGTAGCTGACCACAGTGGACATATAACAGGAGCTATAATGAATACGCCCATGCATTCATAGGTCACTGAAATTTTGGCAGTAGGAGGTTGTTTACTACTGTAGCATAACAGCCTACCTTAACACAGAAATTAGTGTCTAAACAACAACAAAATAAACGAATCTAGTGTTAATGGCTTCAAAGCCAGGTTGTGGGTAGAAAGGAACAGTTACTGAAGGTTGTTTACATGGTAATTCATGTTATGAAATAGTGACTTTATAAAAACTGTGATCTCTGTAACTTAAAGGAGAAATAATGATCCTAATGAGCTCATTAGGATTAACAGTATCTTGTCTCTCAATTGCTGTTGACCACATTTGATAAGGTACATTTATTTGACCAAGAGCTCAGACAATATTGGCCAGTTTACAAGAAGAAATGAAAAGAAATAGGGAAAGACAAGACAGTTAGGACCTTGTGGGTTTGAAAGATATAAGTGTATAAGATATAAATGTATAACCCATGAATGATAAAACTGAGACAGCTTTTGCATGACAAAGGGAGTCAATGAAAATTCAACTAGGTACAAATCAAGCATATGGCCATTATATCCTTTGTTAAAACCCTTGAATTGATCAATGTGACACCAGATAAGTACATCTTGCATTGAACAAATGGCTCTGGGTAAAGAGATTAATGGTGTGGCACACCAAGGGAGCATGATAGGCTCAAATACCTGGATTGAATACAGAATGAGAGGTACATCTATTGACAAGCAGAGTTTTTGGAATCAAGTAGATGATGAGAAGCCAGCTACATTTCTAAGTGAGAGGTACTGTAAAAAAAACAAAACAAAACAAAACCCACCACCTGGACTAAAGGAGACTGATTTCTTGAGACTTGGGCCCCTATATTTCCATGGGTAAAAAATGACTAAGACTATACTCCAGCTCCCTAAGTATGATCCCCAATATTCTCTTCAAATGTAGCTAAGGAAGATAACAGAAAGGGAGACTTCTCAGAGGGCAGAATTAGCACCAAGGAGAATATGAACTTCAGAGCCATTCCCAGGACTGGAATCAGAGAATTGTCAAGGAACATTCCTCACCCTCAGGATAGGGGCCACTTAAAACTTCCCAATGTGATCTCAAACTTTTATGGACCAGTGACTGCTATAGCTCCCATTCTTTCCTCTTCTGAATGAAAATACTTGTTATAGTTATCCTTATCCTGCTTAGACATAGAATATTGGATGAGTATGGGCTGGATAACTTGTTAATAATCGGTCTCCCAATCAATGCAAAGACCATTATGAGTCACAGGATTTTGAGCCTGATGCTGTGAGTAGTAGGATATCTCCTGTGGGAAGTGGGTAAATGTGTTCTGTATGTGGGAGCTTAGAGAAGTGATTATTTGTGCTATTTAATATCCCTCCCTAAAAGGAGATTATATTATCTCAACTGACTAATGTCAGGCTTGTATATATGACTTTCCTTGGTCAATGAAAAGAAGCAACATGAACAGAGCTACAACTGAGTCTGATGGACATAACACCTGGGCAAGAAATAAACATTTGGAGCCATTTGTTACTACAGCATAACCTGGGCTATCCGGACTGTTATATATTCATTAATTAATTTAGTCAACATATACTAAGTAATTACAATATGCCAGGTGCATGAAATACAAAGATGTGGTCAGAGGAAAATCATGACAGCAGAGCAAAAGGGCAACTAGTTCTACTTGATCTGAGTGCAGAATATATGCAGAGAGTTCAGGATATGGAGCTAGAAAAATGCACTTTTATTGCTTCAGATTAATTATATATATATTCGTGCATGTGTATTTTTAAACCGTGGGGAGCAAAAAGGGGTGGGGAATACTATGACATGTAGTATGACTTTTAGATGTGTATTGTCTACCAAAATTCATGTTTTAGACTTGCAATAAAGTTTCATTGCACCGTTAAAAAAAAAAAAGAAAGGAAGAAGAAAGAACAAAGAAAAATGGAAAAGCATCCTCAAAGCCCTGTTGTTGCTATTTTTAGCCTGCCCTGCTTCTGTCAGACTGGGTCAGTGCTGAATGCCTGGGGCAAGATGGCGTCCTTCACCAAAGCACATTAGTGTGATAGGAATGCTTTTAAAAAGCTGCATCTAAAGAACTCAGGGTGTGTAATGAGGTAATTTTTACTTTTGAGGGGATTATGTTGTGAGCTCTTAAATGTCAAAAGACTTTGAATTGAAAAGATAACCACAAATGCCCTTGATCAAGTGAAATAAGCACCATTGGCCACGTTGGACTTTCCTTCAAAGCATGTTAGTCTGAGCACTGGAGTGCTGATGGTGCCCACTCCATAAAGGTCAGTGCTCACTCGATCTTAATTTGGAAAGATCACCTAAGCTTCACAATGTCTTAGAATTCAATTTAAGTGACTGGGTCAGAAGCAAATCCTGAACTGTACATCAAAGGAATATCTTAGACAGATGAGAAGGATTAATCTTGACTCTTGGCTTCTTACAGTCATTACACAGAATTGCTAATTAATTGTGATACGATCTTCCAAAAAGGCACTGCTTTGTTATTTTCTCTTATGTTTTCATTAAAGAATCAGGATGACTATCATATAGTTTCTTGAATCAGAAGGGTGAAAGATGTGTAGTTTAATATTCTCAAACAGAAGGCTTCTCATATTTAGCATTGGCTGGGAGGAATCTGTTGCTAAGTTCCCATGGACGATGGTTAGAGTTAGACTCAGTCATTGTCCCATATTCCTCATCTGTACCCTGACTTCTCCAAAACTGGCCATCTGCACAAAATAATGTATCTTCCTAGTCCGTCTTTTTTAGGTTATCAATTCCCCTTTTTATAGCAGGTAATGTCCTGAGACAGCACATGATTCTGAATTTTCCAAGTTCAAACTGTCTAAACTGTCAGATTTCTTTCTTCTGCTGGTTCTGAAAAAGCCAAGTCATGAGAATCCAAACTGCAACTGGTATTAGATGTTTCTCTTAAATTTCTTTTTTTCTTCTCACATAGAAAGCCATCCTTTTTACTTTTCTTTTTAATTAGAACATGATGGAAACATGTGTTATTGAGTTGGCTCAAAGAAGCTAGGACATTGACTCTGTTAAATTATGTACTACTTTGGCTATTGAATAAGGGTTTTTGCTTTTGAAAACCACGATTAAGTTCTAAAACTTTTGTGTTTCTCTTTCCCAAGGTAATAGTTAATCAAAGTCATTGTGTCATTGCACTCTATTACAAGGGTTTCTCTACTTAGGAAAATCTTCGGGCTGAGATTAATTTTTTTTAGATTAAACATTTTAAATCTTTTTTATCAGTATATTTTATCAATATACCAATACAGGACCTGTACCCCTGAAGGTACGTATATATTGTACCTTCAGGGGTACAGGTCCATGAATCATCAGGCTTACACAATTCACAACACTCACCATAACACATAACCTCCCCAATGTCCGTCACCCAGCCCTCTGTCCCCAACCTGCAGAAACCTGCAGTTTGTTTCCTGAGATTAAGAGTCTCTTATGGTTTGTCTCCCTCTCTGGCTTCATCTTGTTTCATTTTTTCCCTCCCTACCCTCTATAACCCCTTGCCCTCCCCTCAAATTCCTCATATCAGGGAGATCATATGATAATTATCTCTCTCTGGTTGATTTATTTCACTTAACATAATACCCTCTAGTTCTATCCATGTCATTGTAAATGTCAAGATTTTGGGTTTTTGATGTCTGTGTAGTATTCCATTATATATATATAATGGAATATTATATATATATACACTACATCTTCTTTATCCATTCGTTTGTTGATGGACATCTAGGCCCTTTCCATAGTTTGGCTATTGTGGACATTGCTGCTATAAACATTCAGGTGCACGTGCCCCTTAGGATCACCACATTTGTATCTTTTGGGTAAATAGCCAGTAGTGCAATTGCTGGGTTGTAGGGTAGCTCTATTTTCAACTTTTGGAGGAACCTCCATACTGTTTTCCAGAGTGGCTGCACCAGCTTGCATTTCCACCAACAGTGTAGGAGGGTTCCCCTTTCTCTGCATCCTCGCCAACATCTGTCGTTTCCTGACTTGTTAATTTTAGCCATTCTGACTGATGTGGGGTGGTACTGAGATTAATTTTTTTGAGAGTTAAAGCTACTATGTCTGAAATCATGAGTGTGCACTAGATATATTTATAGATTCAATATACAATATAGGACCTCTATGCACAGTAGCCTGTTCAACATTATACTATTCCTTGTAGGAGGGTAAGGCATAGAATGTTAGCTATTTTACTGTGCTGTAGAAGTACCTTAGAAAACTGAGTGAAATAAAAACCTCTGAATCCAAGAAGGGCAAATTTCCACGCTCATTATTAAAGGTGGTGTAATTATATTCACATTATTTCAAGGTTTTTTTCAATAGTGATTTGGACAAAGTAATATTTTGTCATGCACTTTCTAAACATTTTGCATGTTTTATCTATTTAATCTTCACAAGTTTATTAGAAGGGTCTTCTTATTAGCCCCGTTTTTAAATCAGGAGATGGGGTACCGAAACAGTAGGTTATAGGTTTAATTAGTGGGAGATTCCTGATAGAGGGAGATAAAAGGCATGTTTTCAATTCAATGAACCATTGAACAAATATGTTGTGAAGCTGTAAAATATATGCAAACTGTGAAAGAGACAATATGCAACTCTAAACTATAGAGAATAAACTGAAGGAGGTGGGGGGGCTGGGCTGAATGGTAACGGGTATTAGGAGGGCACTTGTGATCATCACTGAGTGTTGTATGTAAGTGATGAATTACTTTTCATTCTACTCCTGAAAGAAATGCTACAGTATATGTTAATTAACTTGAATTTAAATGAAATCTTGGAGGAAAAAAAAAGGCATCATGCAAATGTCAAGATTTTTTTTAAGAGGTTCTTTTCTGAAATATCCTATAACTGTATTGAAACCTGTTTTGTCATATTTATGCATGAGTGTATGTATCCTGCTTCACTCTACAGGATTGTACTTAAGACTAGAAGCCAGGACTCTGTACTTTAAATCTTTCTAGTAGTTAGTAAGGAAATAGTCAAAAGAAGTGACATAGAAATTAACCATCTAATTTGCCTCTGTTCATTCACAGCAGATATGAAAATGTTTTTCCAAGTCTGGATGAAGGATAACATGGAAGAGGCAGTAACCCAGGATAGACAGCACTGAGTCACAGGCTTAAACAACTAAGCTTCGTTCTCAGAAAGCATGACTGTGACCGACCTAGAAATCTATACAAATAATCTGTGGCTTGCTTTACCAAGAGATATAATTAAAGTCATAAGTCCTTTAAGTAACAGAGTGCTACTTTTCTGTACCATGAACTGTATGTTATGGATATAGTTGTATAAACAGTTGCATAAGCACACGTGTGTGTTGTTTTCCACTGGTCATAAAAAATATGTCTACAGCTCAATTCAGTGAACAGATTAAACAGGGTAAGCCATGAAACACTGAATGCTAACCATTGATGACTTCTCTCCTTACAAAGCTGGATGGCCCTTTTATCTAAAAAGACCTGGGTATGGAATCTGTCCTAACCTTTTTAGTGGGATGAAGGAAGGCCCTGTTCCAAGTCAGCCTGGAGGGTATTCCCTTTCTTTTTTTGCCTTTTTGAGAATGATGCCAGCCAGTTAAGCATTTCTCTGTCTATACATATGTTAAGTAGAATTTTGAGAGATTTTAAAAGCTCTCACTGTACAACTTGCTCGTCTACCTGTATGGTGCATGTGTGCGCGCACACACACACACACACACACACACACACATACACACACACATCCATGCTTAGAGTACCTTAAGAACATGAAGTTTTCATGACACCCTCATGGGGAAGCATTATACTCTAGTGAGTAAGAAAAGGGCTCTGGAGTAACATTTCCTGAGTGTGAATCCTGTGACTAACTTGGGAACCTTGGGCAAGCCATTTAAATCCTTTGACTCTTCAATTTTCTCATATCTAAAATTGAAAAATCATTAATCATGGTCATCTTAAATGATTTTACCTAACATGTTCCAAGCATTTACCATGTGCCAGGTACTGTTCTAATCACTTGACATACACTTAATCATTTCATCTCTCCCATAGCTCTAAGAAGTAGCTATTACTAGTAGTAGTAGTATTTCCCCATTTTAGATAGAGAAATAAATGAAGGCGAAAGAAATTAATGTGTTCAAGGTTACACAGGATAACCGCTTTGTCTTTATTTAAAATAATTGATATTTTCTTCATCACTGATTTACTTGAAATACTTTTGATTTTTGAAAATATAATATTAAAATAGTAAAATATAATATTAAAATAGTATTCATCTCAATAATTGAACTTTTGTCACCCCTTAAATTTTGTACCTGATGTGAGTGCCTCACTTCCTTACCCTGATCCTTACATTGAATTGCTTACCTCCAAGGGTTGCTGATGCACTTAAATACTTTGTACTGCCAGTGGTCTATTAAATGGTAGCTGTCACTATCATTACCATTCTTTCATATAAAAAAGAAAAAGAAGAGCTAAGTAATTTTTCTAAATAAGCATCTAATGACAGTGTGAGAAAGAATTTACCAATATTCCTCTTTTCACATATAGGATATGACTTAAAAAATATGATTTTATTGCTATAGTTACCAAAATTTATGTAACACTTTCTCCTTTTCCAAAAACCCTTTTATAAATTATATATAATATTACATATGCTATGTTTTATTAGGTATGTAGTATATATAATATATACATATAATTTGAGCTTTACAACAGGAAGATTAGATAGTAGGGAAAGTACTTTTATCTTCTTTTTAATGTGTGAGAAAACAAAGACTCAGTGGGATTAAATGGTTTGCTCAAGGGATCTGGCTGAGAAGTCAGGGAAAGCTTTATGTTGTCTTTTCCATCTGTTTAAGGAAAATTCTTAATGATTGCATGAGCCAGACATGCTACTGATTTACCATCTATGTAATGCCAGTTCAGAAATTGGCCTCACACTTCTGCCTACTCCACCTCTGTCTGTAGACAAAGTGCTGGACGGGATAGAATGGATGGGGAAATACTAGCAATTGCTGAATCCCACAGATCCCCTCTTTTCTCCTTGAAGGAACTGTAAATGCTTGCTGCTTTTATTGAGAGCCAGAGGAGCAAGAACACAGAGTAAAGGTAGTGATTGTAGTTACAGTGAAATAAAGAAGCTATGACTTTTATTTCTTTGTTGCTTTTATGTTTTCAAAGTCATCTATAAGACATATGCATTAGCTTTGTAACTTTATTTGTGAAATGTTATTATTTAACTTTTAAAAAATTTTATTTGAAAGAGAGAGAACGAGCAAGGAGCAGAGGGAGGAGCCAAGGGAGAGGGAGATGCAGAACTCCCCGCTGAGCAGGGATCTGACTCAGGACTCGATCATGACCTGAAATCAGATGCTTAACTGACTGAAACCCCCAGGGACCCCAAGTGATATTATTGTAAAGAAACCTTTGAGTTTTTAATTTGAGCCTTCTCAAGCCCCATTATTATTTACTAACACGTCTAGAAAACAGAAAAAATATTATTGTAATTTAATTCTCTCAAATAATTTAATTTTAATTTTTAAATTTTCATCCTCTGATCTTTATGATTAATCTGATCTTGCCCTTTCTCGTTTCAAATTTTGATTATAGTTTCCTAATTATTAAGTGCAATTGACCACAGAGCAAAAGTTCATGTCTTTAATTTTCCAGAAATAACACATAGTCTTATGACTTCTGAAATTAGCTGTTCACACTTGGGCTCTTGCAAGGAAGGGGCAGCTCGTAGTACAAATACCTTTTTCAGGGAAAATGGAAACAAACAAACAAAAATCTGATGTATAGCACCAATGAAATAATCATGGTAAAACGTTATTCTCTTATTTTTTCATCTAAAACATAGTTTGAATTTTGATACTATTTTTTAGAAAAATTATTCTAAAGCTATGAGATAATCTCTGTCACTCAAATAGTTTAAATTCTGAGATTTTTCTTTCTCCCATTATTTTCAATTAGTTTCTCATTTTGAAGTCAAAACACCCATGTTCATGAAATATGGAGGAATTACAATTTACTACAGAAAAGTCAATGGATAGTTGATATATGATATATTCTTTAAATTAACTGCCTGCCACAATTTAACACCAGCTGCTATTCATCGAGCATTTCTTTGATAAGAAGTGTCACCCGGAGGCCAACAAGGTGGACCCTGGAGTCAGGTTGCCTGGCTTCGCATCCAGCAAGCTCTGTGGCAATAGGCAAGTTACCTACTCTCTCAAAGTCTCAAAATTGTCCTTCATAAAATGGGACAGTTAATACACATATCTCAGGATCTCTTAGAAGATTAAGGTATTAGTTTATTAAAGCACAGGACTGTGTCTGGCACATGGTAACTACCTATGTAAGTCCAGAAGTGTTGTGAAGTGGTTAGAACTGAATGGGCTTCGTGACTGCCATCAGGGGGCTGTAACATAGACACTGAGGCCCCAGTTTTGTACACGAGGAAAGCTCACACTCTGTGAAGTTTGTCTACAGTATGGAATAATAAAGATGTGACTCAGCTTCTGGAGTGACCACCCACTTCTGATGTGTGGTACAATCAACCGGTAATGACCTTATTCAGTCATTCATCTAGGTGTGCTTAAAACCCATATCACTATAAAAGCACTAAGAAATACCACTTTGCAGACACAAGCACACAAGAATGCTGAAGAAAATTCTTGTATCTTTTGGAAAGATTGGCATGGGAAACAGCTTCAGTTAGGTCTTGCTTGAAGTATAGGACTTGGATTGAAGAAGAAATGGGACGTCAGTGGCAGGGAGAGAAACAACAGTCCTAAGGTAAGGTGAAAGGTCGAAATTGCTAGTGTAAAGGATGTTTTCCTCAAACTTCATGTACAGGGACTAGCCTCATCTTTCTAAATAACACATCCTTATGTGGATATACCATGGGGATAGCCTCATAAGGTAATTAATAAGTATTTATTAAGGGAATGAGTGAGAAAAAGCAGAGAGCTCAGGGCACAGACACACATCAGCAAAAGCAGAAAAGTCCCTCTTGTAAGTTGACTCCTGCACAGAATTGGAGAGAGCTATGGATGTTTCTATAATTCCATTTATAGAAATTTACTTAACAACTTTTTTATCCTTATGGTTATGAACATTATTTTCAACTGCATCAAATTAAGTTATAATTTATATCATAATTTTTCTTAACTCTCTCCTTTCCACAACATTCAAAGAATTAAAATTTGAAATCAATTAAGCAGAGCAAGTTCCCTAAATTGATTTTCTATTATAGAAAGAATGTGTAATTGTGGAAAACATTTAAAAGTTTTAATGTTCTTTTGAATTTACTTTTTATTTCTATTAAATACTTTTTATTTCTATTTTTGTGTACATACTGTCCATTGTTTTTCCCCTACAATTTCCCCCCGTCAAGATGTGAAAAAAATAGAGTTATATCTTGAAGGTCATCAATTCCATTGTATTTTTGCTCTCCCAAAACAACCATTTTTCAACTTTTTAAGCTAATTATTTCAGAGTTTAACACCATTTCTCCTAATAATTGCCAATATCTTCCTTTTTTGCTTTTTCAGATTGTTATTTATGGACTTTTCACTATGAAATATAAGGATAGGGCTTTTGTTCATCCCCCCCACACACACACACACTATGTCTTGCCATAACACAACACGTATCTCACTCCATGTACTAAATCCAGTTATATAGTAATTTTATTGAATCAATGATGTACATCTTATGATGACTATATAAGTGCTAAACCATGTAATATACCATGATCATTTTTTATACCTTGCACAACTCACTACCTCACCTCATAAATAATTATATATATTTTTGTTTGAATAGTTTTTTATGCAATTATCACTAATTAAATACTAAGAGTTACCTGCCTCTGTTGTGTGAAATTTACTGTTAGTACATTCAAACACTTGAGTACTTCAGAGAAGGCTCTTTCTCCCATCTGGAGTGGTTGCTCTGTAGGATCGCTAGCAGCTACCATTTTAGAATCTCCCTTTACCCTGATCTTGGGAGTGTCCTTTGCCTCTCTTATGTTTGATCCCTTGTTCCCTAACCCTGCCCTTTTGATAAGACAGAATTTTTAGTAGATTTCTTATAAGTGGTGCAGAAAATGTAAATTATTTGATATATTGCATATCTGACTTGAAATAGTTAAAACTATATATTTTTCAAAATAGTAAAGGTATTATTCTATTGTCTTATATTTCCCAGTTTAGTTTTAGAGATACTCTCTATTACTCTTCAAATAAATTTTATGCTCTTCAGTTATTGAATTTCCTCTCTTTCTCCCTTTTTCCTTCCTTCTATATTCAATATGTAATATTGACACAACTTCGAGGACCCTATGTAAGAAAAAAATACAAAATTACATATGAAAATAAATATTCCTGGGATGCCTGGGTGGCTCAGTTGCTAAACGTCTGCCTTTGGCTCAAGTCATGATCCTGGAGTCCTGGAATGGAGCCCCACATTGGGCTCCCTGCTCGGCGGGAATCCTGCTTCTGCCTCTCTCACTCTCCCTGCTTGTGTTTCCTCTCTTGCTGTCTCGCTCTCTCTGTTAAATAAATAAATAAAATCTTAAGAAAAAAAAAGAAAATAAATATTCCTTTGAAAGAGAAAACAAATCACAACAAGATATAGGCAATAAAAAACCGTCCAATATCAAAAAATAACAAAATCTAGAAAAATAACATAGTACTTTTATTCATTAGATGCCTGATACACTCCTAAAAGTTTTATTCTACATCGTGTGTCTGTAAAGATTGATCACCTACATATATAAAAATAATTTTATGTCATTTTCTATTATGAGGATAATTTAAATCTTTCTTTTAGTTGATCACATTATTTTATTAATATTGGTCAGTTAGAAAAGTTTCTTTCGGATTTATAATTCATTGTAATGTCACAAACTTGTAGGATTATCAAACTTGGGATTATCTTCCCTCAATTTTCTTTCATATATGAGCTATAAAATTTCAAAGCAGTATCTAGTATATTCCTAACAGGAGAGGACTTTTTACTAGTCATTGAGGAGAACGGTATTCTCTGCATATAATCTGTGCATCTGATGGATGTTGAAAGAATTTTCAGCTTCAAGTTCCACATTTGTCACCTCTTTGTGCTGAGTGCCCTGGGGTAACACTACAGTGCAGTGTGATCTTTGGTTCCTTACCTTTGTGTCAGGATACTGGGTAAGCCTGTATAATATTAGCTTTGAGATGAGGAAGCCTTCACAGGTAAATTCTTTGAGTTAATGAAGAAGTGACATCAATCTTTACAAATCCTTCAGCAAATAGTCATGGAGATAATACTTCCTAACTTGTTTTATAAAGTTAGTAAAATTTTTATACTGAAACTTAACAAGGGCATTGCAAGAAAGAAAAATTGCAGACATTCCCTCATGATTTAAATGTAAAATTATTAAAGTATTAGCAAACCAAATCTAATAATACATAGCATGAACAAGTTGGGTTTATTCCAAGAATTCTAGATCTAATCAAATATTGAAATCAGTATACACAGTAACAGAATTGAAGAAAAAAATCACATGACTATCTCAATAAAGGGATAACTGCTTTTGTTAAAATATAACATTTACTCATAATAAAAAGCATTAGCAAACTGAGAAAAGAAGAAAACTTCCTTAGTAGATAATGGGCATTATAAAAAATTTTTAAAATTTAATTAATTTATTTGACAGAAAGAGAGAGAGAGAGAGGGAGCACAAGCAGGGAGAGTGGTGGGCAAAGGGAGAGGGAGAAGCAGGCTCCTCACAGAACAAGGATCTTGACACAGGGCTCAATTCCAGGACCCTGAGGTCATACCTGAGCCAAAGGCAGACCCTTACTAACCAAGCCACCCTGGTGCCCCATTTATAAAAATCTTAAAGCAAACTTCATGGTGAGATCAGGAATGAAAAAAGAACATCTGCTAGCCAAAACTGTACTTAAGTTCCGAACCAGTGTAATAAGGTGAGAGAAAGAAAGAAAGAAATTTAAAGGATTTAAAAAGAAGAGATAAAACTTTTTATTCACAGATGACACATTTGTGTATATAGAAAACCCAAATGAATCTAACTACAGGTCATTATAATTAATAAGGGAATACTACATTCCTAGATATAATTCTCCATATGAAAGCAATTGTATTTTTACATAATGACATCAATTAATTATAAAATTTATGTTATATAAGTTTTACATATATACTTAAAATATATAAAATATATAAAATTAAGATATTAAAATTTTAAAATTTTTAAAGTTACAAATGCAGAAAAATAATCCCATCAAATATATATGAATTAAAAATGTGTAAAACCTCAGCAGAGAAAACTACAAAATGTGGTTGAGAAATTAAAGGTAAAACAAATTGAAGCTTATACTGTGTTCATGTATTAATTAGAAGCCTCAACATTATGAAGTTTAGATTCCTCTCAAATCAACCTATGAACTCATTAAAAAAAATCATAGAAGTGTTGGGAGCCACCCAGGTCTGGCAAGCTGATGGAGTCCCAGTGAGAAAGTAGCAGTAGATACACAGCTCCTGCTGCTGGAAGATAACCCCACTAGGCCTGACATGGTCATAGCAAGGAAAGGGCAGTCTGAGCCTTGCTCCTCTCATGGGGTGAAACTGGCATCTCCTCTTTCTACTGATTGGTCCTTTTCCTAAAAGTAAAGCACATGACTCTTGACAGGGCCTCAGGACTTTCTAGGCCCAACCAAGACTCCCTTACAGTCCTGAAGGGTGTAGTCTTTGTACTTTCCCTTTCAATTTCCTGCAGCTCTGTGGAGGAGATTGTTGAGGCTCTTGAATGGTTAAATAAAGGGCTTAATATAAGAAATAAAACTGTACCAACAAGAACATTGCCACACACACAAAGGATCAATAAATAGGAGTTCCGCACGTAGTCATAGAAAAGAGACTTGAGCAAGCGCTTTTACCTTTGCAAAGTAAGTTCTCTTTCTCTCTGATGCCAGACAAACTACTGGCCATTATATTTATGATGTAGCTTAAACTTTGTACATAACTCATCTAAGCCTTTTAATTGCTTTGGATAAGCAGCCTCTTATCTGTAAGGCCTGCTTAAAAAATACCATATGATTAATCTACCCTTTATTATCTAGGCGCCAAATGTAAAAATCATAAATAATCATGTCCTCGTTGAGGGAGTTAACGTAACTTGTAGATATGGACACCTGCAAAAATACATTTTACTAACCAAAGCACTATGTTTCATTAATGAAAACGCGGTGTAAGCAAAAATCATTCCCTGTAAAAATTTTTTTCTTTTATGATGATCTGTAACTTGCTGCCTATAAATAAGGACACTGAAAGCCAGCAAGTCAGAGATGCCTGGCAGGTGATCGAAAAGAATCTATGGGGCTTCTCTCATTCACTGACACCGTCCTTCCTTCAGGGACCCCTGGTTCAGCCAGAGCTAGTCTCCTGCAGAGAAGGGAGGGAAAGCTAAATGCGAAGAGAACAGAGAGGGAGACAAACCATGAGAGACTCTTGACTCTGGGAAACAAACCTAGGGTTGCAGAAGGGGGGGCGATGGGGTAACTGTGTAATAGGCATTAAGGAGGGCATGTGATGTGATGAGCTCTGGGTTTATATGCAACTAATGAATCCATGAACACTACATCAAAAACAAATGATGTACTATATGTTTGCTAATTGAATTTAAATTAAAAGAGAGAAATAAAATCTGAAAAAATATTTCTTTCACCTCTTGAGTCATTGACTGATTACTGGTAAACATAGACGAGTTAACTTTTGTGTCTGTTTCCTTATCAGTAAAATGCACTGGTAAAAGGACCTACCACCTAGGCTGAAACTAAGTCATCACGGAGCTGACACAGTACCCTAAATCAAAATTTGCAAAAGTAAGACCTATAAAGCATGACTGAAAACCAAAGTCACAATTAAACATAAAACCCATGATGCTCCAGTTATTTATCCATAATACCTCCTTCTTCATAAAATGGCACCCAGAAAGCAATTTTTTTAAAATGCGCATTTTTATTTTTTAAAAACAGAATTTCTTTTGGTGATTATAAAATCAGAAAAGGGATTTTAATTTGGGGAAACAACACTTCTAAAGTCTAGGGGACCTTGGATGAAATAACTCTGCCGTCTTTCCTGCTGACCACTCCTTCTCTCTTAAGATGCGGTCACTTTCTTTAGATGCAGTCAGTCTGCACTGGCCAAAGGCACATTGTGTCTTTAGACCTAGAGCATTTTGTCTTCTTTCATTATGTGCTGATTTAATTAGGCCATTTCTCAGAATTCCCTGACTCCCAACTGACAGAGTCCACAAAGCACTGTGGAATTCTTCACTACAAATCCACAAACATTCAACCGGCCCCTGTGTAGACAATCTTTTGCAAAATGAATCTTTTCTCACTCAATTCCTGTTTTAATATAGAAAGTATGTATGTTTGAAATGCTAGAAATTGTTTTAATTATAGTTAGGAAATTTGCTTTGAAGTATTATTTATAACTTCCTTTAAAAGATATCATCATGCTGGTCGTAATGATGAGGCAAATATGCAAAGCAGCCTTTATAGGTTGTAGAGAAAGGGTATGGATCCAGCAAAGACAGGAAGAGTTAGGTGCACAAATTACACAATCGGCATGACAGAGACAAAGGACTTGTCATGCTATTCTACCCACGCTGCATTTAAGACAATGGTTCAGTGCCAAAAGACACCTCCACGCTGGGCTGTGGGAAGATACGGTCATCCCTCCTCCTGTCAGTCCCAGAGACGAGTGGATTCCACCTTCTCTTCTTTGTCATTTATTGCTTCTGTCACACACAAGTTGGTTCAAAGCTTTTAACTAAATGATCTCTATCTTTGAGTTGGATCAAATTCTATGGTTAGTTCCTGAAGTGAAAGCAATTCTATGTGACAATATACTTATATCTTGTTTTATTATTATGACTTACCTCTCAAAGATTATTCATTCATGGTAATGTTTTAAGAGCTGGCCAGCAAATTTGTGCTCCCTTCATGCAAACTAAGCTTTGTTTTCTAAATTTTACCTTTGACCCCTCTCAGTCTTTTAGAATACAGACCAATGAGTTGTCAAGTTTTGTGAAACACTAACATTGGTCTGCTACAGAGAAATGCATGATAACTGTGTTAGGGAATTTTAGAAAGCTTAAAGAGGGCAACTGTATCTAATAATTAGTAACTTTTAAAAAAATATGGAACTCTTTACAAATTTACGTGCCATCCTTGCACAGGGGCCATGCTAATCTTCTCTGTATTGTTCCAATTTTAGTATATGTGCTGCCAACATGAGCACCATAATTAGTAACTTTTTTTTAAAGATTTTATTTATTTATTTATTTATTTGACAGAGAGAGAGATCACAAGTAGGCAGAGAGGCAGGCAGAGAGAGAGGAGGAAGCAGGCTCCCTGCTTAGCAGAGAGCCCGATGCGGGCCTGGATCCCAGGACCCTGAGATCATGACCCGAGCTAAAAGCAGAGGCTTTAACCCACTGAGCCACCCAGGCACCCATAACTTTTTTAAATACAGCATAGAAAGTAAGCAGGCAGCTGATAATATTGGGAGAAGATGATGGTATCCCTTTGCTAAGAAATTACAACAAACACAGTGGTTTAAAACAACAGAAGTTTATTATCTAAATTTCTGTAGGTAGAAGCTCAGGCATGGAAAGCCTGGATTCTCTACTAAAGGTCTCATCAGGCTGAAATCAAGAGCTATGATTTTCATAGGGGGCCTGAGGTCTTAGTAGTAGTTGGGAAAGTTCATTTTCTTGTGATCGTAGGACTAAGGTCCTCATTTTCCTAGTAGCCTTTGCTAAGGATCATTCTCGGTTCCTAGAAGCTGCCTGCATTTTGCTACATGGCCTCTGTAGGTAGTTCACACAAGGAGGTTTGATTTCTTCTGGGCTAGCCAGAGCACATGTCTTTGATTTTCTCTTCTGTGACCAGCAAGGAAGACTCTCTCATCAAGACAGGCTTACCCAGGATAATTTCCTGTTTCTAAGGTCAAAGATCTGATAACTTAATCAAATCTGAAAAATCTCTTCATTTGATACATAAATTGATGTTTAATTGAATCACTTGGAGAAAGTATGAGTATATCAGGGCCTTGAAATCTTGGGGACTTCTTAGATTCTCTTACCAAAATGAGCTAGGAAGAAATGGAGATTTTTTTAAGGCTGCACATTTACAGTATAGAGAGAATGAGCTTAGTCTGACTGGTTGTCTAAAGGATGGAAGTCATGGTTCTAGGTATAAGTTACCTCTCAGTAGAGGTTTGTGGGCCAAGAGAATGTCCCTCCTAATGGTCTTACCCATTTCCTTCCCACTAATGGCAAATTTTATGCAGAAACCCCTACCTACAATGAAAATAGGGTCTTTAAGATTTGAAATATATAGATCTGTTAGCTGGTCCACTTTTAAAAAATAAACTTCCTTATTAAATTATTACAGATATATATATATATGAAAAAATATATATTTATATGAAAAAACAGCAAGATCATAAATGTATATACCTCAACAAGTTATCCCAAGGTGAGCATGCCCATTTCACTACACTCACCTCAAGAAATAAAAAATTGCCAGCATCTGAAAAGCTCTTCAATGTCTATCAGACTCTATGCCCTCCTGCTGATGTAGTTTTAGAATATAGGTGAGGTTCAGTGGCATGGAGTCCAGAGCTGACAACCAAGAAAGAATTCTTGAGATTCTTTGGTGCAAAATGGTGGTTTATTAAGGCAGGGGGACAGGACCTTTGGGCAGAAAGAGCTGCTGCCCTGGGGTTGTGAGGGGTGGCTGATTATATACTATGGGGTTGGGGGAGATAAGGAAAAAGGAAGTTTTGAAAGAACTTTCATACTCATGTATTAAAGAAGACAAACCGGGATACCAGAGGTTTTGCTATTTGTCAGGTTAACAACCTTAACCTTCCGTTTAGTAAGACATTAACAGTAAGATAGCTGGGAGCTTCCTGGAGGAATGTCACACTCCTCCTATCACACATCCTTGTCAATGAGCTTTATAGGTTTAGAAGAAATTCAACTTTATTTACATTACCTTCTGCCTCAGCCTCCCTCAAGTTTATAGAGGGGAGGATGATGTTAGGGCTTTAGGAACTGAGTTATGGGTCTCTGGAAGTTAGGCTATTGATAAGAAAGCTTCTTTCTTTTTTTTTTTTTTTAAGATTTTATTTATTTATTTAACAGAGAGAGACACAGCGAGAGAGGGAATACAAAGAGGGGGAGTGGGAGAGGGAAATTCTTCCTTATAAATCACTAGGACATTTGTAAACTAAGGGCAACTCGGGTCTTGCAGGATTGTGATCTCTACAAGTTAAGGGCTTATTTTTCCTTTAGGGCTTCCAGGAGTGCCTGAGGAATGTCACATATATACCCTGGGGGGGGAGGGGGTTGCAGGGGTTAGCTTCTGCTTTGTCCTCAGCTTGCCTTCTGTTCCCTCATCACTACCTCTCCTGAATTAATAACTTTCTTTATAATTAGAGACTCATAATAGGTACATTGTGTGTGTGACTTCTTATTCAACATTATTTTTGTGAGTTTCTATCATAAGAATGTTCCACAATTAATTTATCCATTCTGTTGCTGATAAACCTTTGGGTTCTTTCTAATTCTTGAGGCTCCTGTGTCTGTGCACACCTGTCTGTTGCGTGTGCTTCAAAAGATGGAGCTGGTTGTTCATGGAGCACAAATGAGCCTCAATACAGCAGTCGGTCCCAGAGAGAATCCCCATCCTTAATGTGTTTGATGTCTCCCAGTTTGGAGACTCTCTCTTTACCCTCTCCAGAGAATAAACTTTCAATTTTCTGCCA
The DNA here is from genome assembly GCA_004023965.1 of Spilogale gracilis. Taxonomy (NCBI): domain Eukaryota; kingdom Metazoa; phylum Chordata; class Mammalia; order Carnivora; family Mephitidae; genus Spilogale; species Spilogale gracilis. Next base: position 1,039 of record PITA01012795.1, on the reverse strand, counting down.
GAGTGGGGAGGCTTAGTCATCTCGCCTGTCGGAGTGAAGGAAACAATCTGATGCAGCTGCTTCTTAGCAATAGTTTCGATTCATTCTCCTTATTTTAGCCAAACCATCTCTCTTCATCCTATTCCAGAGGTACGTGGGGCTGTCAATTCCAGAACTTTTGGGTTCTCCCCATATAAATCAGACTGGTTTTCAGCTTTCTCTGCTACCAGTTTTAAATTTACCTTTCTTGGGTCCACTGCCTTTTCCATCTTTCTTGGCTCATTTCTTTACCTCTGTGGGATTTGTATCTTTAAAACAAAGCCCATTGTCTTTTGTGTTAGTGGGGAGTTGGGAAAACACAAGAGAAGAAAACACATGTGTTCAAACCAGTCTATCTGGTAAGGTAATTTTCTTTAGGTGTTCAAAGTTCTTCCCAGAGTAACAGACGTTACTTTGCATTATGTGAAATGTCTCCTGGTTTCATACAGTGAGATTCTAGCCTGCCTCCTCTGGTGTGGAACTTATCTCACTTTCCTCTGTCATTGTCTTGGAGGTATTTGTGCATTTTTAGCTTGCTTATAAAGTGTCATGAGGAAATATACCATCTGCATCACCAAGTCGAATATTCCATAACTAGATGTTGATAGAACCAGGATATTTATGAGCTGTGACTTCCACAGTAATGGGCTTGTTTTTGAGATGTTCTGGAATTACTTAGGTATTTTGTTTCTGTTTTATTTCACTAGTCTGGGAAATGATGTAGTTTAGACAGCAATATAAACTGTTTTGCTGGGCAGATTTTAGAGGGAGAGATAATACTAGTGTGATTAGCAATATCGCCCAGTTGATGGATTCCGACAGGAAGTAAGGGATGTCTGGGAAGATGGAACTCTGAAAATTGTGCCAGGTTCTTCTATGTTTAGAGGCATAATCACCTTGAGGCAAACATGTTTTAAATTATTTTTGGGGGGAGAAATTAGTCATGACAATGTTAGCCCAATATGTACCTATTATCCTGGAGGGGAAAACATAATAGAACTGAGTAAGAGACCCACAGGGC
>PITA01012794.1:0-60279 GCA_004023965.1 Spilogale gracilis | reverse complement strand
ACAGCGGCAGCTACGGTTTTTCTCGGTTTAATTTCCTGTTGGGTGGGGCGCATCTTCCAGTTTCTTCCAAAGGAAGGATCTTTGGGAATAGAATTTTCATATTCCTTGACTCTCTGAACTCATGTGTTTACACTCATGTTTGCTTTATGGTTTAGCAAGGTTTGTTAGAAGTGTGGGTTGAAAGGTTTTTCCGTCCAGTTTTGCTCCATGGTCACCTGGCCTCCAGAGTTGCTCTGTGGCCGCTTTTATTTTCCCGAAGCCTGCTCCCTGTTCATGGGGTTCTGAAAGTCCACTTGGGGGTGCCTGGTGCTGACTCCCTGTGTTCGCTGTGCGGGGCTCGGCAGGTCTCTGCGGGCTGGAGACGCTGTTCCTCTTGTGGGATGTTCTCGCATCTCAGTGCCACCTGTTTTCCTTCTGTTTTTTTCTGTTCTCTCTTGAACTCGGATGAGACAGATGTTGGATCTTATCAGTTAATCCTCTGAGCTTCTTATCCTTTCTACCCTGTTTTCTCTCTGATTTTTATATGCTGTGCTCTGGGACATTCATTGACTTTATATTCCAAATGTTCTGTTGAATTTTTTATTCTGTGTTTGTCATTTCATTCCCTCATTCTTATCCTTGTTTGACTTTTATCATGTCATCTTGTGACTATTTTTGGATGCAGCATCAGAGGAAATTGGGATTTTTTGAGGCCTGAGTTTTCTTATGTCCCCTGTATTATCTGTTTCTTTTGGATTTCCTTTTATCTATTACTCTAGGCTCTCTTTTATGTTGGAGGCTCTCCCCAGACACCTTATCTGAGGCTGCCCATACCTGAATGAAGCCCTAAAAGGCTGGCCATAGGCTCTCTGTCTGGGGTGGGGTAGAAGGTAACTGAATAACAAACCCATCTCTTGTGGGGGATATCCCCAAATGTCAGGACCTGCATTTCTCTTTCTTGCACAGTTTGGTCTCCTTGGAAAGGGTTCATGTTGTCTCCACCTCTTGGGACAAGTAAGGAGTGGCCAGTGCCGAGTCCCTTCTACTGTGCTTGCGTCCTCGTAGAGGCCACCTGCACGTGGGTGGGTGACCTGTAGGGCCACTGTTCTGTGCGTGACTTGTCTGTGTGGTCCTGAACCTCGCCTCTGGCTCTTGGTGCCACTAGGTCTGAGTGCTTAGGGCTTTTGCAGGCTCAGCTGGTCTGGTTCCTTCTGTCCCTACACCCCTCGCCCCTCAGGTCTAACTTTCTCTGCTTCCTTAATCCAGTGGTTGTTCCCATCTGCACGATGCTTTCTAGAAACTGGTCGGAATCCCTTGCCTACCGCTGGTTTGCCTTTACCCCCTTCTGTCCTTACGGGCGTATCTGGTGTTTGTGTCTGGGGCTTACCTGTTTTCATACCTGTTTAAGGGTAATTGTTCAGATTACAGTGACATCTTTAAACAGTGCTGGCTAGAGGCTGACCGGCGTCAGGGAGGGAGGGTAGCCCAGAGAGCAGTGAGCATTTGGTTGCGCTTGCTTGGGGGCTCACAGTCCCTGCTGATGTGCCCCCTGGCGTGTCCTTCCTGATGGTCTAGATGTCGTTCCAGGTGGCTCACGGTGCTCTCAGCGACTTCGCCCTGGATGCCGTGGAGACGCAGAAGGAGCTCCTGGGAGCCAGTGGGCTCATGCTGCTGCTTCCGCCCAAAGTGGAGAGCGAGGACGTGGCGGAGCAGGACGTGTACTGGCTGTCGGCGCTGCTGCAGCTCAAGCAGCTCCTTCAGGCCAAGCCCTTCCAGCCTGCGCTCCCGCTGGCGGTCCTTATACCTAGCCCGGCAGGGGGCGCCCTGGAGAAGGAAGTGGAAGACGGTTCGTGAAGGCAATTTTGTTGATGAACCAGCAGGTTTAATAAATGGGTCAAGCCCCTGGTTGAGAAGTGCCGGCAGTGTGGTGCGGGGGTCACGGGACAGTAGTGACTGGGAGCGGGCCGGGTGGGGTGTGTTAGTTTGCACACACAGAACAGGAGGTAGGTGACCTCCATTTGTTTCTGTCAAAGGTCTGATGCTGCAGGATTTGGTTTCAGCTAAGCTGATTTCAGATTATACTGTTGTTGAGATCCCTGATTCCATTAATGATTTGCAAGGCACCACGAAGGTAAGTCATCATTTTTAAAGGCCCAGTAAGACATTTCAGTAGTCCTCTTTTGTTCTGTCCCCAATGTAGTATCTATTACTGCTTGGATTTCTTTTTTTTAAAGGTTTTATTTATTTATTTGATGGAGAGAAACACAGCGAGAGAGGGAACATAGCAGGGGGAGTGAGAGAGGGAGAAGCAGGCTTCCCGCCGAGCAGGGAGCCGGTTGTGGGACTCGATCTCGGGACTCCTGGACCATGACCTGAGCTGAAGGCAGACACTTAACGACTGAGCCACCCAGGCGCCCCATACTGCTTGGATTTTAAAATAAATTAATTTATTTTAATGTAAATTCAGTAACATACAATGTATTATGTTCTTGGTTTCTGAGTAAGTTGTCAGGGGGTCATGACTCTTATATAACAGCGAGCGCTCATCACATCACGTGCCCTCCCCAATGCCTGTCCCCTGACTACCCCCCCCGCCCACCCCTCTCCCTTCCAGCACCCGTTTGTTTTCTGTGCTTAAGAATGTCTTACGGCTCGTCACCCTCTCTGATGTCTTGTTTGTATTTTCCTGTCTTCTTCTATGATCCTCTGTTTTGTTTCTTAAATTCCATATATTACTGCTTGGAGTTTTAACTTTATGTTTTGACAGGCAGCTTTCAAAAAATATAAGTAGAAATCAAAATAAAAGATAAAATATGCCCCACAGTCTTGCCATCTGCAACCAATTAAATTGTTCATGTCAAGTTTTTGAGAGGCTCTGTTGTAGCGGTGACGTTTGTAGGGGAAGAGGTGCTGGCGACTGCAGCGACGGTAACTGCAGGGAGAAAGACACACAGGCCGTGAGAGCAGCTGGGAATGCAGTGAGGTGGGGAGACGCGGCTTCCCTTGCTGGGCACGGTGAACACGATGCTCAGGACGGGGTTCCCGTGGGCCTGAGCACCTCCGGGGCTGATCCTGCAGGCTGCGCTGCTGGGGTGGGGCCCGGAGCCGCTCTCCCGGAGGCTGAGGAGGCCGGGCTCAGCTGCAGGCTCCTGCCTGCGTCCCAGTGTGGCTGACGGGCCGGGGCTCGCCGGAAGCTCTTTCTGAAAAACAGACGGATCATTGATCCAAGTCTCTTCTGCCTGTCTTTGTGTCTCAGGTGTCGCGGGCCGTGCAGTGGCTGGTCTCCCACTGCCCCTGTTCCTTTGACCTTTGCTGCCAGACCCTCATTCAGTACGTGGAAGATGGGGTCGGCCGCGAGTTCAGCGGCCGGTTTTTCCATGACAGAAGAGAGCGGCGGCAGGGCGGCCTGGCCTCGCAGGAGCCGGGGGCCATCATCGAGCTGTTCAACAGCGTGCTGCACTTCCTGGCTTCCCTGGTGTCCTCTGAGCAGCTGTGCGACCTGTCCTGGCCCGTCGCCGAGTTTGCCGAGGCGGGGGGCAGCCGGCTGCTCCCGCACCTTCACTGGAACGCCCCGGAGCACCTGGCCTGGCTGAGGCAGGCTGTGCTCAGCTTCCAGCTGCCCCAGATGGACCTTCCGCCGCCGGGGGGTGCGTGCTCTTGCTCAGGGGTCCTGGCCGGGGAGGGGTGTGGCACAGCCGAGCCGCCTGTTCCTTTCTTACTGTGCTGGCAGGCTGGCCGGGCACTCGCCTGAGCTCTGTCCGTCCTCCTTCCCGTCCTGCGCTGTGCCTGCCTGCCGCTGCCCTGCGGTTCAGGAGTCAGGCGGGGCTGGGATTCTGCGCACGGGGCTCTGGGCTCCTCACCACCAGCAGAGCCGTCTGCGGGTGTCTGCGCAGCCCAAGGAAGAAGGGGGTGGGGGGTGTTGGCAGGAGGACTTAACCCAGGCCTGTGGTGTTGGAATTGATGGCAGGTTTGTCCTGCCTTTGCCACGGCGTGGGGACCAGGCAGCCCTGCCCACGCTGCTGGCTCTGCGGGGGCTCTGCGAGGGCTCTGTGGCTCCGTGCGGCCTTAACCCCAGTGCCGTCTCTGTCAGAGAAGCCTCTGTTCTGGGACTCTGGGTGTGCCCAGGTGAGGCTGTTTGGATGAAGACTATAGCTGGTCTATAGAGACAATGAGGTGGTCTCTTCCCTTGTGGACACTGGTAGGAGGGAATGAGGCCCTTTGCTCCGTATGTGCCTCCGCATGTGGCCTTGGCAGGACGACCCCTTGTGAGCCCTGTGGATCAGAGGTTTGTGGCCGTGGACTTCAGTAGGTCCAGCAGATGAATGTGACTGAAGAAACCCGAAGGGAAGAAAATCGCAGCATGAATCCTCTGTGCTGTGAGCTAGGACAGCCTTCCCCAGGAGAAGGGGAAGTCCAGCCTTCCCGTAGCAGGAGCCGCCTGGTTGCTGGTTAAAGTACAGGTTTCTGGTGCAACCACAGGCCCGGCAGAGCCTCTAGGGCGCACTCTGTTGTGTATTTTCTCCGGGGTGACTGCGTCTGTTACTGGGATACACGGAGGGAGATGCTCTTCCTTTCCCCAGCAGCTGTGGTTCTGTTCTTTTCAAATTTGAAAACAAACTTCTCAAAGAAAATTGTCTTTTTCTAAGAAAATGTAGAGTGAGAACATTTTATGTAGCGTCTGCCTGCACTTTGGCCAAACCCTGTAACTGAGGACGCGCTTTCTCTCCAGCACCCTGGCTCCCCATGTGCTCCATGGTCGTCCAGTATGCCTCCCAGATCCCCAGCTCTCGCCAGACGCAGCCTGTCCTCCAGTCCGAGGTGGAAAACCTGCTCTGCAGAACCTACCGCAGGTGGAAGAGCAAAAGCCATTCCCTGGACCAGGGCGCAGGGCCCTCGGTTGCTGAAATCCCATGGGACGATGTCATTGCTTTGTGCATCAACCACAAGCTGAGGGACTGGACGCCTCCCAGGCTTCCCATCACATCAGGTAGTACTTGGTGCCGCGGGGTCACCTCAGTGACTTCCAGGTGACTGTAAACACTGGGAGGAGCTAGGAATGTTCCAGGAGAACCTAGACCTACTGAAAGGGGCCCCTAGGCTGGCTCTCAGTTAGATTTCAGTGACTGAGTAGTTATACTGGCCATGCTGCAGTGTGGACATGAGGCTGCCTGAACCTTGAATGACCCGTGGAGGTTGGGGCATATTTGGTTTAGCATGGGAGTCACGTAGTTGTGTGACTAATTAATCAGAAGGGCTTGTGGTCCTTAAATTGATGTATTTAAGCAGATTTCAAGCAGTCACTTGTTGATCTTTTGATATTTTCTCATTTGTTTTTGTATTTTTTTTCAGAGGCTCTGAGTGAAGATGGTCAGATATGTGTGTATTTTTTTAAAAACCACTTGAAAAAATATGATGTTCCTTTGTCATGGGAACAAGCCAGAATGCAGACACGGAGAGAGCTACATCTGAGTCAGGAGCGGTGAGATCTGTGTCCGTTGTGTATTTCTTTCCTGACAGCCAACAGAACAAACTGGATTATTCTCCCCCAAAGTTCGTAGAATGTGAATATTCTAGCCGACTGTGTGTATATTCTGACAAGCACTTGAGGAATAGATCGTTGTCGTGTGAACGGGTCATTTATCAGACAGACCTGACTCTGAAATCATAACACAGGCAGGAGAGTGTAGACAGAAGAAAGTTGACATCTCATCTAGCTTATAAACCTGGTTCAAAAGTACTGAATAAATCACGTTAGCACATACAATCTTGTAGCACATAAAAAAATTCAGAGGCTTTATCCCAGGATAAACCATGTCAGTAGAAATCAACTCATGTAATTTCCTGGCAGAGCAGAAAAACAGTGATCATTTCAGTAACTGTTTAAATGTTTTTCTTAAGACTTATACCTTCTCACACCAATTTATACTCATTCCTAATAAAATTTCTTTTTTTTAAAGATATATATATATATAAATAATATATATATATATTATATATATATATATATCTGACAGAGAGATCACAAGTAGGCAGAAAGGCAGGCACAGAGAGAGGAGGAAGCAGGGAGCCTGATGCTGGCCTTGATCCCAAGACCCTGAGATCATGACGTGAGCCGGAGGCAGAGGCTTTAACCCTCTGAGCCACCCAGGCGCCCCCTGATAAAATTTCTTATCAAACTTGGTGAAAAAATTCCTTAGCTTGATAAGGCTTTCTACCATAAAACTACCAAAGAAAAAAATCTTTCTAGCTAAGACATTAGAAACGCTGATTAAGAACGGTTGTGAGCTGCCCCTGATGTCACTTGTTCACTGCTGTCTTGGAGATGCCTGGTTCAGGGACGCAAATAAGGTGGAGTAAACATTGAAAGTAGGAACTGTCATTTCCACGCAGTGAAACTGTAGGTTGAGGAAAATCTATAGTCACAGCCTTAGAAGTTACGTCCTTTAAAGTTCAGCCAGGTGATCAGACAGATGGGCCCACAGCATCTAGAAATTGTCGCCCGCGGCAGCAACAAACCCCCACTACAGGGACATAAAGTGACCCCTGTGAAGGGGGCTCTCAGGACCCGGAAGGTGCAAGGAAAGCCTAAGTAAACGTGGGTCCGGCCTGGTTGGTAGAGGCGCAGTGTCACAGAGGTGCCAGCTCTGCAGCTGTGAAGTCGGGGCGTCTCTGACCAAAACCCCGAAGGGATTTACACCCCTGGTCTTGACTGGTTAGTTCTAACAGTCATCAGGATGAGAAAACGTGTAGCACTTGTTGAGGGAAATTTGAATTAGAATAAGGAGGGCCTGCTGTGCCTGCAATCAGAACAGACAGATAGACCAGGGAGTCCAGAACCATCCACATGTGACGCAGTACCAGGCCAGACCACGAGAAGGGGACAGACGTTGGCATCTGTTTAGAAAAAACAGTAGATCCCCTTTTTCCCACTGTTTGTGAAGGTTACTTACCTATGGGTTTAAGAGCTCAATGTAAAAATAAGAACCTTGCCAAAATTAGGGGAAAGTAGAGATCTTGTTGCTAACCCCAGGATGGGAAACCAAACTCTGAGGGGAGAAGCTCCGAGCACCCAGCTGCCCAGGCCCGAAGGGAAGCCTCTTTAAGGCAGAGCTGCCCTCCCTCCGTGCCCAAGCCTGACCCCAAGGGAAGCCAGAAGTAGGCAAAGTCTGGGACTGTTTGTCCACAACCACACTCCTGGTGCCAGAGGAGCCCCTCCCTCTCTGCTGACCATCTCCAACATGTCCTTACAGTGTGGGGATCAGGTCTTGTGACGCTGCAGCGTTTCCGACTCCGCTACTGCACATGCACTGGAGAGGGAAGAGGAGTGTGCGCCGCGGCCCAGAGGGGGCGGTTCCCAGGACCCAGGATCTGCTGTGTGGAGCCCCTGCCCAGGAGCTCTTGGCCCAGTGCCTGTCCCGGAGTCTGCTGCTGGAGAAAGAGGAGAGCAAGAGGTGAAGGCCATTCCCTCCCGTTCGCCGTATCAGACTGCTCCGGGCTGGAGTATAAGGGTCCGGCTGCTGTGACCGCTTACAAAAGGCCAGTCAGACGTGACGCAGAAGCGCCTCGAAGGCAGATGCAGGGCCCTAGTGTGTCTGAAACTGTTTCTTAGTGGAAAGCCATTTCATTTCCTGTTCGGTATTGAGAGTCCGTGGGAAGTTTTGTGGTGGAGGAGGGGGTGGCTGGCTTCGGCAGCGTCTTGGGCGGATAGTGAGTGCGGAGCGTGTGCCGGGGCCCTCTGCGCCCCGCGAGCCTGAGCGCGCTGCTGCTTCGCCCGGGAAGAAGGCGGTTTACAGGGTGCCTCACACCCCACCCCCTGGCCTGGGAGGCCATCTCCCACCCACTCAGGACACTGATGAGCGTCCCTCTCTGTTGTGTCTCCTTTGTCCCGCAGCACGCAGACCAGGGAACCGTCCCTGAGTTTCTGCTCCCTTGACTGTAAGCTCCTCAAACAGTGTGGTCCTCTCTTCTGTCCTCTTTTCTCAGTCTCCGGATCCCTTCTGGCTGCATGTCGCTCTGCTCAGGGTCACTGCAGCCTGCACACAGATGAACTGACCATGAAGCCCTGTCCCCGGCACTGTTCCAAACCTCTGTTCTCTCCCTCCTCGCTCCAGGAAGCCCTGAGTGCCTTCCCTGGCCAGCTGGCAACTGCCCCCGGGACTCTCCTGGTTCTTCTTCACCCGCACCCCTGCGCTCCCACCTATCTTGTGTCGTCTGCACCCCCACTCCCCAGGGAAAGCATCCAGTTTCATGGATTTTTAAATAACGTCAGTATTCTGACAGCTCCAAAGTGATATCTCAACTCCTGAGTTCTCTAAAGGCCAGATTTGAATATCCAGCTGGCTTCTTGAAATCTTCATTAGTCACTTAAAGGATGCCTGATAGCCATCTCAGTGCTAACGTCCCAAATCTGATTCCCAGTGTCCCCCCAGTCAGCTCCTCCGTAGGTGGTCTTCTCTCAGTTGATGGGGTTTGTCCTTCCAGCTGCGTCGGCCAAATGTCTTGGAATTAGCCCTCCACATCTAATTCATCCATAAATCTTATTTTCTCTATTAAAATATGTTCATAATCGGACTACTTTTTGCAGTGGGCTGTGGTCTAGTCTTGGCAGACCCAGCGTGAGCCTTTCAAGTGTTACTCATAACCTTCCAGGGCCTTCCTCTCCATTCAAAGGCAAAATCTTTATGAGGTGGGCAGGCCCTATGTGATCTGCATCCCATTTCCTTTCTGCCCTCTGCTCCTTCACTCCAGGCGGGGCACAGGCAGCCCTTCGTTCCTTTTGCCTGAACTCCTTCACCACATTCCGGATATTCCCATGGCTTACCTTGCACTCACGTCCACAGCCTCTGGTCAGATGTCTACTTCTCAGTGAGGCCCTCCTTGCCCGTCCCTCGAACCTTATGGTCGTATCCCTGCTTTGTCTTTCTCACCTTCAGACCGCGTGTCCCCTACCTTGTGTTCCTGTTTCTCCTCACTAAAGTATAAGCTGCTTACAGCCAGACCTTGTGTTTTCCTTCCGTGGTGTAGCCCTGGTCCCTAGAGTGGTGCCGAGTGTTTGGGGGGGAACTTGATAAATATGTGTTGGAAGAGTGAATGATTTGTCATGTGTCATGATTTCCAAAGTAGATTTTCCTAGGTCTGCATCATTTAAGCAGTTGGGTCATTGTTTTTCTTGAAAACGCAAGTGTCTGGAGTGAACAGCTCTGAAGTGTGTTAGGTGGCAGTGGGATATTATTTTGAGGTAATTTTAACTTCAAGTATCAATCCATACATTTGGATAATCTGTCAAGAGGTAAGAATTACTGGGGCGCCTGATTCTTGATTTCAGTTTGGGTCGTGATCTCTGGGTTGTGGGACCGAGCCCCACGTTGGGCTCTGCACTCATTGCGGAGTTGGCTTGGGATTCTCTCTCTCTAAAATAAGTAAATCTTAAGAAAAGGAAAGAGAGAGTTACTTAAAAACACCAAAAGAAGCCAGAGAAAATAAACCGAATGAGAGAATTAGGAGTAATGTTAAATAACATGCAAAAGCAGTTTTAAAAATAAATGCCATCTTTTCCATTAAATCTAATTTGGGCTTATAAATTAAAGAGAAGATTAAAATTTTTAAGAGTATGGTTCTGCTTCTCAGTTGATGTTGTAACTTTGCTCTGTCCTTAGTAAAAAGCAAAGCTTTAAAAAATTAGAAGTAGGGACACTTGGCTGGCTCAGTTGGTGAAACGTGACTTTTGATCTTGGGATTGTAAGTTCGAGTCCTACGTTAGTTGTTGAGATTACTTAAAAATAAACTTTTTAAATTTAAGTTCTTTAAAAAAAATAAATTTTTAAGAAAAAAGTGAATGATAGTTAAATGTGCTCTTCCTCATTTTCAAATGCTTTAGGTTTGAAGATCAACTTCAGCAGTGGTTGTCTGCGGACTCAGCAGTATTTACGGGCTCGACGTCCCTTCCCCTCTATCTTCCTCAGACTCTGGTGTCCCTGCCTCAGACTATTGAACCTGTGATGAAGACAGTGACTACCACTGGCCGTCAGGTGGGAGGAGAGTACATTTGGCACTTGCGTTAGAATTCAAGACTGAGAGAATGGCTGGGAAAAGTAATGTCTCCATTCATCGTATGGTGTTGTGATGACCAATAAATTATTAAGTTAAATAAGATATTTTCTTAAATCTGTCAGTATTATAAAGGCCTAACTAATTCTATGTTTCTACTTGTACAATGAAGGGAGAGTGGAATTCAAACATGCTTAAAAACTGAACAGAACCCGTAACTGTTGGCTGGCAAGCGGTGAGGGCATTGAGAAAAACAGAGGTGACGACAGTGGCTTCTGTTTGTGCACATAATGTCCAAGCCTTGGCATCACCGCGGACTGCCTTTCTGGGAGTAACTTTCCCTGAGGAAAATTAATGAGCGGGGAAGGGAAAACCACAGGTGTTGGGCTCACCCAGGAGTGCACAGCCGCTCTGTGGCCGAGCTGCTTTTCAAAGCCAGACTTGGCTAGCTCCAAAGCTCAAGGTCTTTCTCCCTCCCCGTCCTCCTTCGCTGGCAAAAGTAGCAAAAATAGAGTTTTCATTATAGCTACATCATGCTGGACAGGTAGAAAGTATGCTCCTTGGACTGGCTTTAGGAAGCCCTTCACTGGGGGAGAAAAGCGAATTAAGATGACCGGCTGTTAGTTTATCAGTTTGGCAGATACCTTCAGAATATTTGTACACTTTGACTTAACAGTTCTGCCCTACACAAACTACTATATATAACAAAAAGTAAAGCTTTTTTGTTTTTTGTTCACTGTAGCATTGATCATACTGCATAAAAAGTGGAAACTAAATATCCAGAGTTGGGAGTCTGGCTAAGCTATTAGTGGTCATATGATGGAGTAGCTCATAGCCCTCCACAGTGACATTTTATAAAAATCACTGACACTGAAAGTCAATGATGAGACACTGTGAAGGAACATTGATGTGCAGGTGACAGTAGCTAAAAAGTATGTGTTGGAAGAGGCTGGAAGGTTGTAGGATAGATGCCAAGAGGTGTGTTTGTTGAGCCCGGCAGGCCCCAGGTGAAGTTTCTAAGGAGCCAGATCTGCCCTTAAAGAGACTATATTTGGGTTCATGGATATCCCAAAACTATTTTTAGGTTCTTTTTTTTTTAAATAGAATGAAAAGACAGGGGAGCAGCTGCGGTTGTCAGAGGCAACAGGCACATCTGTGAGCGAAAGGCTGAAGCACCTGGAAAGGCTGATGCAGAGTTCGAGGGAGGAGGAAGCTGCCTCTGAGCTCCACCTCTCTGCACTGCTGGACATGGTGGACATTTGAGCTCCTGGACCTGAGAGAGGGAAAGTCTCCAGAAGATCTTTGCTTTTACTCAAAATAATGTTATTCTCAGATGCTCGATGCCCTGTTGGAAATGTGATCATTAATCATGCAAATAAACCATTTGAATGTCTCATGATTTCTTAGTTTTCAGAATGAAAGGTTCTTTTTCCTGGGCAGTGTCTTTGATATTCTTAGGTTTGTCTCCTCACACTGTCACCCATAGCCTGTGCCCTGAGGGAGTTGGCAGCTTACAGGTCCTTGTGCGTCATCCACTGTCACAGCAGCGCTGCAGTCCCGGACGTGACAGACATCAGTAATACAGGGACAAATAAAGCACAGGAGCCGTGCTCGCCAGGCGCACCTCACGCACATCTGAGAGAGCCGACTGTACAGGCGCCCAGGAATCTGAGGAGGTGCGGGGGGCATGCACTGGAAGCAGCGGGAGATGAGGATTAGGTGGGGGAGAGAGCGTGGTTCCTGGACAGGGGCGCAGGGTGCGGCTGGGGAGAACGTGAGCTAAGAGGATATGATGAAAACCCAGAGGTGCCAGCTTGGTGCTGCCCAGTGAGGGCAGAGGCCAGACCACGGAGACGCTCGCTGCCTTATCCTGAGTGCTGTGGGAATCTGTTGTTGGAGGAAAGTGATTGGGCCACATAACGTCTTATTTAAAAGATTTTATTTGAAGAATTGTTTATTTGAGAGAGAGAGGAGAGAGTACAAGCTGGAGGAGGGGCAGAGGGAGAGGGAGAAGCAGGCTCCCTACTTAGCAGGGAGCGGGACACAGACTCAATCCCAGGAACCTGGGATCACGACCCGAGCTGCGGGAGCCGCTTCACAGCTGAGCCGCCCAGGCAGCCCTAGATTTTATTTATTTGAAATAAGAGCGATCAAGAGAGCGGGACTACGGGAGTACGGGGAGAAGGGAGAAGCAGGCTCCCTGCTTATCAGGAAGCCCAAAGCGGGGCTTGATTTCAGGACCCCGGGATCATGAGCTGAGCTGAAGGCAGAGGCTTAACTGAGCCACCCAGGTGCCCCCACATATTCCTTTAAAAATGGCTTATGGGGGTGGTCAGCAAGACAAGGCAGGAATCTTGGAAGGGGTGCTACAGCCCTCTAGGTGAAGGAAGCAAACCCTGTTTGCTGGCAGTTGATGTGAAGGAATTTGAGCCATCTACAGAGATGCCTTGTTTTCACATTTACTTGTTTTTCTGTTTTTTTCTACTTTACCCTGAACTTTTGCCCTAAGTGTAAAGCTCCTTCTAACACGTATGTGCATCAGATAATGTGCTAGTTCTACTTTCTTTTTTTTTAAGATTTTATTTATTTATTTGACAGAGAGAAATACAGCCAGAGAAGGAACACAAGCAGGGGGAGTGAGCCAGTGAGAAGCAGGCTTCCCACCGAGCGGGGATCCCGATGCAGGACTCGATCCCAGGTCTCCGGGATCATGAGCTGAGCTGAAGGCAGTCGCTTAACCAATTGAGCCACCCAGGTGCCCCTAGCTCTACTTTCTTACGGAGATAACCCAATGGGAAACACCCATTTTTCTGCCACAGCATAGACAGTTCCTGGATTCTCAATCCTGCGTTTTGTCTTCCTTTTCTTGCTTTCTTATTTTGATGCAGCCCATTTTCTAGCAGATTTCTGAGCTTACATATCTCGTCTTTATTCCTACCCTTACATTTGATTCATCATTTGATTGGAAATAGTTTTAGGTTGGTAATCATTCCCGTTTTTCTTTTTTGCTGCTGGAAGTTTCACAAATCATCTCTGTCCCTGGTGTTCTTAAATTTCTCAACAACATGCTTGATGCATTGGTCTCCCTCCCCTATTACCCACCCAAATTGTTGTCCTGAGCTCCTAGTAGTGCTTTTTTTCCTCAGTAGCTACTGCTGTGTGACAAGCTTCCCCAAACATAAATAGTAACTTAAATTTGGGAAGGATTAGGCTGAGTTTTCTTTTGGGATTTTTCATATAGTTGCAGTTGGGTATTGGCAAGGGCTGCTGTCACCTGAGGGCTTGACCAGGTTGGTCCAAGTTTGCTCACCTGGTCGGCAGATGATGTTGCACTGTTGGCTGGGGGTGGAGGGAGGTCAACCTAAGTGGCCAGTATGTGACCTCACTATGTGGCTCGACTAACAACCGGGTGGCATCAGGGTAGTGAAACTTCTTACATGGAATCTCAGGGTTCCAAGTGCAAGTGCCCTAGTGAGCAAAATGCAAGCCCAGCTTTGGAACTCATCCGGGATAACTTTCCTAACACTGTATTGTGATTACAGCATCTGATTACAGGTGCAAGGGAGGGGACAGAGATTCCATTTCTCAATGGGGATGAGTGTTAAGGTCATATTGTGTAAGAGCAGGTGAGATGGGAAGTGTTGCAGGAATCTTGTTGAGAGAATCCCAAGCAGGCTCCACTCCCAGTGCAGAGACTGTTGCAGGGCTCGATCTCACAACCCTGAGATCATGACCTAGGCTAAGATCAAGAGTTGGCACTCAACTGACTGAGCCACCTGGGCACCGCAGCAGGAACCTTTAGAAAACAAGCTGCCATGCCTTTTCAGTTTGGAAAATTATCTGCCTATGCTGGAGTTTTTTTGAATTATTTAATATATTCTTCCCCTCCACTATTTCCCTTTGGGACTCCTAATATTCAGATGTTTGACCACCTGGATTGATCCTCTAATTTCCTCTCTCCCTCTCTGATTTTCTTTGAGAGAGTGAGTAAGAGACCCCAAGCTGGGGTAGAGGGATGGGGAGAGAAGCAGACACCCTGCTGAGTGGGAAGCCCAATGTGGGGCTTGATCCTAGGACCTTGGATCATTACTTGAGCCAAAGGCATGTGCTTAACTGACAAGCCATCGAGGTGCTCTGATCTCTAATTTTCTTTTCTCCTTTATATCTTTTTTATCCTATCCTAAAATTACCCTATTTTATACTCCTAATGACTTTTAAAATCTGTTGCCCTTTTTTTATTCCTGAGAGTCTTTCATCTTAATGTTTCTTATTTATTGAGTCCTGTTCATTCATTTATTCAGTGTATACTTTTGGAATGTTTACTATGTGCTAGGCATTATTCCAGGTGCTGGGGAGGTGGCAACAAATTTCAGCTGTCACAGGGCCTTTATTTTAGTGGGAAGTAGGCGATAAACAAGAGAAATAGGCAAATTGTTTGCTATGCTAATTGGTGGTAAGCAAAGAGGAAAATGAGGGAAAGTGTCAGATGGTTCTTGTTTCATGGGCATAACATCCTACCTCGGTGAGGACATGTTTCTGTCAAAGTCCTTTTAAACATCTTGCATTGTCTTCATTTCTCAAAATTTCCTTTTTTGGTGTGTTTTATTGTCTTTCTTCATAGAGGCTTTCCTCAAATGTCTGGCTCAAGTTGAAGATAGGGCCCAGAGGAACTTGTTGGAAGCTCTCTGTCAAGGGATAGAGCCTGCCAGCTGATAGGCTTCTCCACTTATCCACTCATCTCAGATGCCAATGTTTGCAGTCTTCTGGGGGCCATTTGCTCCAGAGAAGTCCTCTTACTGTCTGAAGCTGTATGGCTGAATGGGAGAGGCAGGACGGGGCCCCTATACGAGTGTAAGACTTTCACTCATCCCCCTCTTTCAGTGGCCCTCAGCTGTGTCTTCTTCCTGAGTTCACACCTGCTCTAACTTAATTTTTAGATGTGATGACTGATAAGAGCAATCTTAGGAAAAGTGGAGAAAAGCTTGGTGGCAGAGTTTTCTTTTCTTTCTTTAAGGGGAAGGGCTCTAGCATACTACTGCTTATTCAAAGCTCTTCCCATTTCTGCACCTTCCTTGGCTTCATTAAGAAGAATGGTCTCTTCTTGATGGCTTCACACCCACGTATGGGTTTTGGCTTTCTTCTGGCTTGCTAGGTCAGTTATCCCTCCTTATATCACAGCCTCTTGAATTTTACTGATCTCTTAGTTTACTGGTATCTTCTCTCCTGTTCTTTCACTGAGGTTTTTTATTTTTGTTTTTTTTAAAGATCTTATTTATTTGACAGAAACACAAGTAGAGAGGGAACACAAGCAAGGGGAGTGAGAGAGGGAGAAGCAGGCTTCCCGCTGAGCAGGGAGCATAATGTGGGGCTCAATTCCAGGCCCCCCGGATCATGACCCGAGCTGAAGGCAGATGCTTAACGACTGAACCAGCCAGGCGCCCCGCACTGAGTCTTTATCTTTTATTACTGTCAGTAGAGTTTGGATGGGAAATGGAAGTCAGTGCTTGTGCTCAGTCTGACACGGTTAGCTGGAAAGGTCCCCCTTAGAAAGACCAAAACACCGCCCAAGAGCAGGCAGCTCCTGGACTCTCCGCTGTAGCTCTGCCCCCGTGGACGCCAGCCCGCTCCCCAAACTAAGTGGCGATTCCCCAACAGCTTCTGTGCCCTCTGCCCAGCTGGACTGTCATCTCCCAGGGCTGTCTCTACAGGCTCATCTGCGAATTCTCGGGTGAATTTTCACGGTTTTTTCCCCAAGATGCAAGAAGACAAGAGGTTGTCATTCGGCTCATAAAAAGCCCAGAACAGTAAAGCAGAGACTCAGAAACTGTGCTCCGCTGAGACCTTTCTTCCCTTGGCCCCCTCCGGGCCGCAAGTGCCCCCAGCCTCAGCGCCCCGGGCCGGACCGGGCCCTCCGCCCCCTGGCCGCCGCCTCCGCGCGTCGCCCCTCGAGCCCCGCCCGCGGACGACGCGAGCTCCCCGCCTGACTGCAGGCCCCGCCCCGGCCCGCCCCGGCCCCGCCCCGGCCCCGCCCTCATCGCGCTGGGACGTCGCTCTCGACCACTGAGGCGGCCGCGCGCACCCTGGGCCCACCTTCGCGGCGCTCTGATTGGCTGTAGGGCATCGGCCCACCGCGCCCCGCGGGGTCTGCCGAGGTGTGCCGGCCGGACCAGGCTCTGCGAGCGGGACCCGGGGCGCGGGCGGCGAGCGGCGCGACGGCGGCCATGACGGAGGGCACGTGAGTCCCCGCGGGCCGGGACCCCCGAGAAGGGCGGGCGTGGCCGGGGCGGCGGGCGGCCGGGGCTCAGCCGAGCGCGCTCGCCCGCAGGAGCCTGCGCCGCAGGGGCGGCCCGTACCGCACGGAGCCGGCCACCGACCTCGGCCGCTGGCGCCTGCGCAGCGAGCGGGGCCGGCAGACGTGGACGTACCTGGCGGCGGAGCCGGGCGGCGGGCAGACGGCGCTGGAGGCGCACTCGCTGGGCCTGGAGCCCGTAAGTGCCGCGCGGACCCGGCCGGGGCCCCGGAGACCCCGCGGGGAAGGCCGAGCTGCAGCCCCGGGCGGGGGTTCAGCGCGCGGGCGAGGGGCGCGGGGAGGCTCCGCGGGGCGGCCCTGGCGGACTTCCGACCGGAGCGCGGACCTTCTGGCTCGGGCTGCCCGCGCGGAGGCCTCCGGCCCGGCCGCGCACCCTCAGCTCCCGCGTCGGCTCCTCGGCAGGGGACCCACTTCCAGGACCTGCCCAAGGCGGACACAGCCCACGGCGGCGCCCTGAACGGGATCCTGTTCTACGTGCGGCTGCAGGCCGAGGATGGGCACTGGGCGGGCGATTACGGCGGCCCGCTCTTCCTCCTGCCAGGTAGGTGGGTGCCGCCCCGCCCGTCCCCAGTGCCCCGCTGTGACCGAGTAGGTGAAGAGCCAGGAGCTCACCTGTCAAAGGTCCGCGGAGGCTCACCGTGTGCGTCGGTGCCGGGCCGGGAGCCAAGGCCCTGCCTACCCAGGGTTTAAGCAAGGGGCGCGCTTGCAGGCGAGGGAGGAGCGGCTCTCCAGCCCCGGTACTGAGTCCCAGTACTGAGCGGCGGTCGGGCTCCAGGTGAGGACCTCTAGTCTCCCTAAGGGCGTCAGAGGTTGGCAGGTGATGGGTGGGATCTTTTTTTTTTTTAAGATTTTATTTTTGAGTGATCTCTACAACTCGTGTGGGGCTCAAACCCACAACCCCAAGCTCAAGAGTGGCCTGCTTTACCAACTGACTGAGCCAGCCAGGCCCCTGTGGGTGGGGTCTTTAAGTCTTCTTTGGGTGGCTTGGGGTGGGCAGGCACCCCTTCCAGGGGTGGCTGGGGAAGCTCAGGCTCAGTTGGTGAGTCCTAGGAGGTCTGCACTTGGGCCTCCTGGGTACTGACCGGTCTGGCTAGCTAAAACCACTGTGTTCTGAGAATGTTTTACTAAACTACTAGTCAGCTGTGTCAGGTGAGAAATTCCCTTCTATGAATTTATGTAGGAGGACTCTCTTCTCCCAGTGGGAGGAGCAGTGGGAATCCATCATGCTCTAGTCTCCCCTGGGCTGGACAGCCTTGTAGCTTCTGGTCCAGGGACCTATGGGCCTGTCCGTAGAGGTAAGTCAGGGGACTCTTTCTTCCCTTTGGCCCCACCAGGAGCTTGTTGAGACTGTTGCCAGAGATCTTCATAGGGAAGCAGTATCCTCGCATTTACGGGGTGACAGGATGTCTCGGCCATCAGTTACATGGGGTTGATGAGACTCAGGCCCGGTCATACACTTACAGCACCAGGGACAGCTGCATGGTTTCATGCTCCCTGCTGCAGCTCTGGGCTCTGCCTGCTGGGACTACCCGTGCGGGCTGCAGGTTGCATCTCTTCCTTGCCCCTTTTGAACTCTGGATAGACCATCTTTCTGAGGTTGGTCTGTTCGGAGGTACTATACAGGGTTTTTTCATGGCTGGCTGGGCTTTGACCCATCTTTCTTTTTTTTTTTTTGCTTTAATTTGGAAAATGCTCCTGGGGGCCATGGTTCTGTATAGACAGTTCCCCATTGAGTGTAGTTCATGTGGCATTGACTATTCCCATAGGTCTTTATGGGAACGCAGTGACATGGCATTGGCCTGCTCTGACCCCGGGCAAGGACCTCACCGTGCCGTGGCTACCTCATATGTGACGTGGGGAATTGGACTCGGTCATATGTGCACGTACATGCATCACTGTCGTGAGCCCTCTTGGGTTCAGCCCCCTGAGCTCCAGCCCCCAGCCCTACTACTTAGGGCCCATGCCTCAGTTTCCTTGCCTGTAAAATAGGGAAGACACGGGCTTTATTTTTTGACCATGTGTGTTTCTTTGTCTTGACAACATCCATCATAACTATAATGAAAAGAGATGGGCTTGATTTTTTTTTTTTTATTTTTAAGATTTTATTTATTTACTTGACAGAGAGAGGGATCACAAGTAGGCAGAGAGCATGGAGGAAACAGGCTCCTTGCTGAGCAGAGAGCCCAGTGCAGGCCTCGATCCCAGGACCCTGAGACCATGACCTGAGCTGAAGGCAGAGGCTTTGTCCCACTGAGCCACCCAGGCGCCTGAGATGGGCTTGATTCGTATTCTGTGGTGTATTTTAGCTCGGGCCTGCCCCAAGACACACGGCCACCTCCCCTCCTTTGCAGGGCACCACAGGCATGTGGCTGAGGGAGGTGAGGGTTGGGTTGGGATGGCCTGTGAGCACTGTATTCAGGAATGCTAGGCTGGAAAACTTTTTTTGTGGATAGTGTTTATTGGCCATTGGCCATCTCCCCCATTTGCAAAGTGACATGTGCTAGAAGAAAACCTATAAAATAAAACAAACAAATAATAAATCTTACTCTATCCAGGGGTGAGCCATTTGGTGTTCCTTGTCCAGCAGGTGTGGACGGGACCTTAGAGTGTCTGGGAGGGCTTAGCACACCCTGTGTAGGGAGTGTTGTGTTGTTGCTGCTCCGTAGGGCCTCACTCCCAAAGTCCCTGATGAGGCTGGGAGGAATACCCTTGTCAGGCTCGTTTCGGGCCAGCTCCCTGTAGGGTGGGAGGAAGGGCGCCTGGGCTGAGCGGTGCTGAGTGCCTGCTGCTGGTGAGGAACACCTTTTCTGCCGCATAGGCCTCCTGATCACGTGCTACGTGGCCCAGATCCCTCTGCCGGCGGGATACAGAGAAGAGATGGCGCGGTACCTGCGGTCGGTGCAGCTCCCGGACGGTGGCTGGGGCCTGTGAGTCCGTTGTTACTACACACGTGTGCGTGCGTGCTCGTCTGTGGGAGATAGAGCTGTCAGGAGTGGGCTGACTGGCTACTGTGCAGCCGGGTGGGTGGGTGCTGGTGGCCCAGGGATCTCGGGGTAGGTGGCTGCATACTCGGGCCATTGGTTTTACAGCGTGTGTTGTAGCGGGGCTTTCTGACTGCTTGAGAGACTCTTGAGACTCACCCCCCACAGAAGGAAGTTCTCGACTCTGGGGCGGCAGCAGGTGAAGCCAGGGGCCAGGTGCCCTTCCCCAGTTCTCAGTGTGCCTTCTGGACACATGGCTCACTCTGGGAGCAGAACCCCCCTCGGGGGGTCAGCTGCCCGCCCACTCTGCTCGTGGGCTCTGGTACCTCTTGTTCCACACCTGGGCTGGGGTGCTAAACCCGCACCACGGGGATTCTCCGTCCGAATTCCTGGCGGGCAGTCCAGCCTCTGGTTGCCCCGTGATGAGGCTCTGGGCCTCCAGGCTCCCTCTGGAGCTGTGGTGACGAGGGAGCTGGAAGTGGGGCCGCTGTCCCAGGGCTGGTCCCGTTGGCTCGGGCGTGGGAAGGAAGCAGCGGAGGCAGGCAGGTCCTCACAGGCCCCTGGGGAGCTGTCCAGGTGTGGGGGCCGCGGGACAGGTCTGTGTGTTTCTTATGTCGTCACGTTATGTCAGTGAAAGGTACTTTAGCATTTTTGATCTCTGTCGGGAAGTTCTGTTGCAAGCCTTTCTTGATTTCTTAGGAGTAATGAAATGTGGCTTCTCTTGTTGCACCCCAAGGCACGTGGAGGACAAGTCCACGGTGTTCGGCACTGCCCTCAACTACGTGTCTCTGAGGATCCTGGGTGTCGGGCCTGACGATCCTGACCTGGTGCGAGCCCGGAACCTTCTTCACAAGAAAGGTACTCCCTGCACAGCCCATGCCGGGAGCCGCTCACGCGGGTAGAGGCCGCAAATGTCTCTCTCGGGGCTGGATCACGTATTCTGGGCAAGCCGCCGGTCCCACCCAGCAGCAGCTTGGGAGCCTGCTTCTCTCCTGGGCTTGCAGGAGCCTCAGCACTGTGTTCAGGTCACACGAGCAGGGGTGCATGTGGTTCCCGAGGGGCTGATCCTCACAGTAAGGCAGATGTTTGGGGGCTTTTCTTTTCCGTAGGTGGTGCTGTGTTCATCCCTTCCTGGGGGAAGTTCTGGTTGGCTGTCCTGAATGTTTACAGCTGGGAAGGCGTCAACACTCTGTTCCCGGAGATGTGGTATGCTTGTCCTTCTGCGGTTGATTTGTGGCTGGGTTGCCAGCGCCCTCCTGAGTGGGATGACCGGCCCTGGGTCCTAGCTGCCTATGACACAGACGAGGAGGCGGCCCATTCTGCGGAGCGAGGCTGCGTCAGGCTCCGGGGGAGGCCCTGCTTGGCTGAGCCCTGCAGACGGACGGGAGGGGGTGGTTAGGCAGGAGGGAGGGGGGCACTGTGGGCTTGAGCCCCGGGGCAGGTGAGTGGGGCCCGCCAGGCTGGGAGAACGGCTGGGGTGGGGGGCGTGGAGCTCTGGCATTGTTGGAGAGGCCTGTGCTGTGTCTGGTCTTTATGGCCGGTTGGAGCCTCCGTGGGGGTGGCAGCACGAAGACAGCAGGCCGGGCAGCTCCCTCAAGCCTCAGCACTGGGCTGGGCTGCGCTTGTTTTCTGTTTCCTTATTTTGTTGCCGGTGACTGGGGAAGTTAATCCCAGACATCATATGTCACCAGGGAGCACTTGGTGTGTATCTTTAAAAGAGAAGATTTTCCTTGTTAATAGAGTCACAATGCTGTTTAAATACCCTGCAGAATCAACGCTAATTCCTTACAGTGTAATACTTCTAACCAGTGTCTTACCATTTGGGGCATCTTCCTGGAAAACACTATGCTTGTCAGTGCCCAGTGTCCCCGTCAGGAGCTGAGACTCCTGGTGGAGCTTGGGTAGGGCCCCTGCCGACTTCCCGGAGCCCTGTCAGCAGCGTCGTGGCCCCCTGGGGAGCTGTCAGGGAGATGGGGGGGCTGTTGTGTTAGGCGACCTCAGTGGACGTCCTCTTAGGTGAAGGGTTCTGATGCCAGGGTTGAGGGCCCGATCTCTGCAGCCTTGGGGGTGGTGATGGGGGCAGAGGGTGGTGAGGTAGTAGGAGGGGCACTGTTACCCAAGGCTGGCACTTGGGAGGGGCAGGGAGGTGTCCCGGGGCCATCCCTGCGTTCTTCACGGGCAGTTTGCCGGGGGTACCGTGAACCTGTTGGGGGTGTAAGGGGCGGGCAGAGGAAGACACTGAGCAGGCGCTAGGAGGCCGGTGTCAGGGCACTGGCCGTCGGTGCTGGGCCGTGAGGGCACTGCTGGTCTTGCCTGGGCTGGTTTTGGAGGGGTGGGGTAGAGGGTGAAGGCGTGCAGGGTGGGGGATCGCAGATCCCGAACCACTCCAGCGGCCGAGAAGCTGTAACATATGCCCTTTGAAGTGAGTGCAGGAGCCCGGGAGAGGGACACAAGTGGCCGGAGGCCAGGGTTGGCGGGAGCGCTGGGTACCCCCCAGCTCGTGACTGGCCTGCCCGCGGCCCTCACACATGAGCACAGGAGGCTGGAAGGGAAGGTGGGGAGTCCCCCGGGCACCCCCCCACCCGGAGACTGGTGGCCTCTGTGTGTTAAGGGCAAAAACATGTTGGTGGAGGTAACCCTCACAGCATCAGTCCTTGGGAAGGTGAGCCCGTTCAGAAGGGTCGTACATAAACTTTTTAGTTTGGAATAGTTTTTCATTTCCAGAGAAGTTGCAAAAGATAGCTCAGGACGTTCCCGTAGATCCTTCACCGTGTTTCTCCATGACGAACACTTTACGTTACCGCGGCGTCTTTGTAGCTCGGGACAGTCCCGAAAGCTTCGAGGTCAAGTTCCCCGGCTTTCGGCTGTGGGCAGCAGAACCGGGAGCGGTGGCTGACCTTCCTGCACCTGCGCCCGTTGGCGCCCCACGGGAGCGAGCCTGGGACGTGCTGGCGGCCCTGCTGACTTGGGCCGGGGCTGCGCGGGGGTGCTGGAGCGGGGGAGACCTTGTGCCCACGTGCCATTCGCAGGCTGTTTCCTGACTGGGTCCCCGGACACCCCTCCACGCTCTGGTGCCACAGCCGGCAGGTCTACCTGCCCATGAGCTACTGCTATGCCACCCGGCTGAGTGCGCAGGAGGACCCGCTGGTCCAGAGCCTCCGCCAGGTATGAGCTCCTGGGCACGGACCCCTAGGCCTGGCGTGGGGTGCCCCTCGAGTCCGACTGCACATGCTTGCCTGGCCCTGTGCACAGCTGAGCTCTGACACATGAGGGTGGAACCTCCGCCTTCTCGGATCCTAAGCGACGGCCCCAGGGGGCTGTTGGGCGGGCCGGGCTCGGGCAGCGGGGAGTAGAATCTGCCTGGGGAAGCCGGTCCCGAGGGACGGCTCGGGGCAGAGGATGTTCCCTGGGGTGTGCCCCTGGGGAGGCGGCGGCTAAGGAGGGTGCTGAGGCGCTGGTGCCCCCCAGGAACTCTACGTGGAGGACTACGCCAGCATCGACTGGCCGGCGCACCGGAGCAGCGTGGCCCCCGGGGATCTGTACACGCCGCACAGCTGGCTGCTCCGGGTGCTGTACGGTGGGTGCTTCCTCGGGGGCTGCTGTGCCCCCCGGGCTGGGCTGACACCTCTCGGGTGGTGCTGAGGCCCCTCCCCTTTCTCACCACCTGTCCTTCGGGGGGCAGCTGTGTGTGCCTCGTGTCCAGTAGGTCTGCTCTGTGTCTGTCCCTGGAGCAAGCCTGGGGCGGGCCTGGAGGGCACACTCGTTTCTCCTCGGGGAGAAGGTGCAGGGCTCCATGGGGCCCAGTGGGGACCCATCTCCCTGCAGGAAGCCTGGTGGCTTGGGGGCCAGCATGGGGGCCCGTGTGTGGAAGGGTCATGCATCCCCTTGCTCGTGTCTGCTGTGCTGCGCCCCAGGGTAGGAGCTGGGTCCCGGCCTTGGTCAGTGCTGAGATGTACCCCGGCTGGATTTCCATTCAGGAAACACGGCGCTAGGGGCAGGGCCGGGCAGCACACCAGGACGTCAGGGGTGGTCGGTGGGGAGGGCAGGGGAGGGAAGGGTCCAGGTGCTATCCTCTCCTGATGACCCCACCCCTGCAGCATTACTCAACCTCTATGAGCGACACCACAGCCCCAGCCTGCGGCAGCGGGCCATGGACAAGCTGTACGAGCACATCGTGGCAGAGGACCGCTTCTCCAAGTGCATCGGCATCGGCCCGGTCAGTGCCCCGAGTCTGCACCCCAACGCCCCTCCCGTGTGGGGAGGAGCTGGGGCAGGAGGCCCTCTCGAGGCCAGTCTCTGGAGCTGGAAGTGGGGGGTCTTCCTGGAGAGGAGGTCGCCCACCAGAGCCTGGCAGACGGGACCCCCCGACCCTGGTGTCCCCTCTGCTCCTCCTGCACTGAGCGCTCCCTTCCCTGCCTGCCCCCTGATGTCTTTGGGATGCTGCTCCTTGACCTCTTCTCAAGGTTCTCTCTGGCTCGTTGGGAGGGATGCTTTTCCTCCCTTGACCATCTCCCCGCAGAACTCACGATCTGCCTTTGCCTTGTGCGGTTTAGAGCGCTTGGGGAGCTTGGCTTCCAGCCCTGGTGCCTGCCGAGCCTATGACCCTGGGCTCTCACCTCTGCCGCTGTGGGGCCTGGCAGAGACCCGGCGTGGACACACTTGGAGAGGCAGGTGTGTCCCAGGCAGCATGGGCCTGGGGGCTGCCTCCCAGCTGGCGGGCCATGACGGCAGCCTTTCTGGGTCAGTGCAGTGGTGCCGTGTCGCACAGCCCTTCTCCCGACCCTGCTCGCCGGTGTTGTGTGGGGCTTGCGGTACCCTGGTGGGTTGTGCCCTGTGGTTGCCTTGGTGGAGGCGTGACCCCTTCCCCTTTTAGCAGCGGTGTGGTCCCGTGTGGGCTTTCCGCTGGGCGCTGAGGAAAGCACGTCTGGCTTGAGTGAGAAGTGGGGCGCTAACTGGGTCTTACAGGATGCTGGGGTGTGAGGTGTGGGTCTTGAGAGCATTCCAAAGCAGTCCCTGCCTTACAGGTCTTGTCTCTCTCGTCTCTCCCACCTCTCCCGCGCCCTGCAGGCTGTGCTGCCCCCTATCTCTGAGTTACGTGAGGCAGCATGGGACACGGCACACCCCACATGCCTGCCACGGGCCCCGCTTGGGCCCCCAGCACTCACCGTGGCTGTGCTCGCCAGCTGGCTCGGCTCACGTCTCTCACAGAGTGCCCTGCCTCCTTTCCATGCACGTGCCTCAGGCCTTTCCTGCCTCCTTTCCGTGCACGTGCCTCAGGCCTTTCCTGCCTCCTTTCCGTGCACGTGCCTCAGGCCTTTCCTGCCTCCTTTCCGTGCACGTGCCTCAGGCCTTTCCTGCCTCCTTTCTGTGCATGTGCCTCAGGCCTTTGCTGCCTCCTTTTCTGGGTACAGCTCTAGCTTGGCCTCTGCCTCTCGGGGCACCACTGAGCTGTGAGTGCTCCGCGGAGAGTGCAGGCCTGGTCTGGGCTGCAGTCCTCATGCGCGGGAGCTGCTGCGGGTCTGGACCAGGCTGTGTCTCCCGCAGATCTCGAAAACCATCAACATGCTTGTGCGCTGGTACGTGGATGGGCCAGCCTCCTCCGCCTTCCGGGAGCACGTCTCCAGGATTCCTGATTTCCTCTGGTGAGTAGCAGGACAGGCCTGGCTTCATGTCACTGCTCCCAGGTTCCTGTCGCGTGTGACTGAGAGCCAAGGGCAGACGTGCACGGGGGCGTCCCTGGGCACAGCGGCAGGCGCCAGGGTCCCGTATCTCTGCGTTCTGCCGAGGGTGCTGGGAGTTCTGGAGTAATGCCTGGAGCCAGGAGTTTCGGGGCTTGGGAAGGTGTGAGGGCTGTCTTGGAGCTGAGAGCTCTGCCGTGTAGCAGGCGCGCGCTTCTGGGCTCTTGGAAGGTAGCCCTTGGAAGCCTGTGGGCCGATGGGGCGGGTTCAGGTGCACGTCGGGAAGGTGTCACTGCAAGAACTGGTCAGTTGCCGTGGCGGTGGGACCGTGTGGGTGGGCGTGTGCTGCGGTGCCCCACGGCGGGCGTCGTGCGTTCTGGGGGTCCGCCTCGCTCTGCAGCTGCGTGGGCCTGCTGCCGTGAGTGGGCTGAGCGGGGCTCCGGGTGGCCGCCTGACTTCAGCTCTTCGCCCTCTCCTCCCTGACTGGGGCTTTTCTCGTCCTCACAGGCTGGGCCTCGATGGCATGAAAATGCAGGTAAAGGCTACAAGGCCACGGCCACTCGCTTCTTTTCCAACCATTCCTGCTCTTTGGGTTTGTTAAGATGCGTGCTCCTCACACCGACTCCGGCCATGTGTCTGGGGGGACAGCCAGGGCCAGGGGGCTCCAGGCCGCCGGGGTCGTGGAAGGCTGAGGGACTTCAGCGGCCCCGCCCCTCCTGCCCGGCCCGTGGCAGCGGCTCAGAGCTGCCGGTGGGGAGGAGACAAGCGCCTCCTGGCATTCTCGCTAGGTCAGCCTAGTGCGCCACCACCGGCCTCTGTGCCCGCACACTGGGCCTGGCGGGGCGGGGAGTGGCCGGCATCCGGCGGGAGGGGTCCATGCTTCCTGCCCCCAGCCAAGCACCTGCAGAGCTGCCCTCGCTTCGAAGGGCATTCGTCTGAGATGTGCTCCCACATGGTTCTTCCCATTTCGTGCCCTTGGTCCCAGAGGGTGTTCCGCTGCCACCTCTCCCTGGCTTGTTTCCTGTGCCTGACCACAGCGCGGCCGCGACGGACTGCTCCCAACCTGGCTGCCCGGGCTCTGGGAGCCGTGAGCCTGGGAGCCGCTGGGTCCCCTGTGGAGGCTTGTCTGCTTGAGCTGGCTCAGTGTGGGGACCCGGAGCCGCCAGCAGAGGGCTGGGATCCCGGGGGCCACGGGCCCTTCAGACGGGCACACGTAGGCCCAGCGTGGTCGGGCAGAGTTCTCCTCGGGGTCCGGGCCTTACTCCCAGCTGCCCGACTCCTATGTGCCAGGAGGAGGAGGGCGTTGGGCCCTGTGTGGGCGGGCTGTTCGTGTCCTCTGAATCCTTCAGCACTCTAGCTCATGTGTTCTTACGAAATGGCTATGCTCCTCTCAGCGCCCTGCGGGGTTGATGAGAGTCCCCAGTTTGGTTTTGTGGCACATTTGTTGGCATCAGGGTTTGAGCCATGTGGCTGGTCCTCGAAGCTACTTTGTCCAGTGGTCCGGGTGCCCTTCTTTCCTGGGCGACGGGCCCCTAGAGCACCTGCCTTCTGGGTCTGCCTGGTTGTTTCCTCTGTGTCCGCTGTTTCCTACAACTGGTGCTTAGGCCCTGAGGCTCGATCCCGAACTGCTTTCCTTTGGCCAGGAGGCTTTACCCGTGGGAGGCGTCCTTCCTGCACATCGTCCTGCACGGTCATGGCCTCTGATGCCCTCTCAGGGCTGTCCGTTGGTCTGGGTGCTGGTGTTGCCAGCCCTGCCCTGTTAGCTGAGTGCCGGTCCTCGTCTCTCTCATTCAGCAGGATTTGGTCACTGGCGTTCTCGTAGGACCGGAGTGTTGACTGCTGAATGAGGCTCCCAGGGTGGGATTTGAGGGGGGCCTTCCCAGCTCCCCTGAGGCCTCCGCCAGGCCCCCCACCTCCAGGAGTGCCAGACAAGAGGGGGTGTTACTGGTTGAGGGTGAGAGCGTCCCAGGCAGTGCTCATCAGATCCCCGAAGTGCCCCGAGAGGGTTCTGTCCTGGCTGGCGGCCTGGTGAAGGCAAATGAGGCTGCCTGCAGGAACAGCCCCTCTCGGGCCCCCACGGGCACTGAGGGGTGCACGAGCATGGGGCCTGGGGTCGGGAGTTGGCTGGGCTCCCCGCTCTTTGCGGGAGCTGCTGGAGGTCCCCAGATGCCTGTCAGGTCCTGGGCGACGGGGGGGAATGGTGGGTCGGGGAGCCAGCTGCTGCTCTAACGGCTTGTTCTTGCGTGCAGGGCACCAACGGCTCGCAGGTGTGGGACACCGCCTTTGCCATCCAGGCGCTGCTAGAGGTACGTGGCTCTGCCTCGCGGTCTTCAGCCTCTAGTTGACATTCCTGGGTGTCCTGTGTGACTTCCAGCGTGGATATGGCCCCTGCTGACCCTGGCCCCTTGCTCCCTGGGCTCCGAGGCCTCTGGCGATGGTCCCAGCGAGATAGCGGTCTCACCCACCAGCTGCGGGTGGCCCGGCTGGGAGGCTTCGGGAGCAGGGAGCCTTGTAAGGTCTGTTCCTGGGGAGACAGGGCAGGAAGCTTCTAGCAGGGGGAGCGGGCTGTAGGCTTTTCTCAACTCTCTGACTGCTCATCATGGATCCCTCTGAGCACAGGCTGGAGAGAAACGAGAACGTTTTTGTGCTGCTGGGACTGAGGGTGGTGACGTTCAGAGAGCCTTGAGAGGGGCTCTGGGCCACGTGGGGAGGTACCTTAGATGGCAGGGGTCCAGCCCACAGGTCGGGCTGGGCTGGCTTCGGTATGGACTCTCTTTTCTGTCTCCTCTTCTCCATCACATCTTTCTGACTTGCCAGCAGAAACGCAGGAGCCTGAGGCTCGTGTGGCAAGGTGTCACCAGGATTGCCTGGGAGCAGTCCCCGTGTGGGCTCGTGCCAGCGAGCGGCTCTGCTTCTTGTCTCTTCCAGGCGGGGGCACAGCACAGGCCCGAGTTTGCGGCTTCCCTGCAGCAGGCACATGGGTTTTTGCGGCTCTCACAGGTGAGGCCAGGTGTGGCCCGTGCCTGCGGCTGCTGGGGCTTCCCCCAGACGGGGGTGCCTCCTCCTCACCTCGGCCAGCCCCCTCCACCTCTGGGTAGTCCCTGGTCAGCTTTCCCCCAGCAGTGGGGGGGGGGGCTGTGGCCCACAGGCCACGGGGGAGCTGCCTTGAAGGGTGCCTTTGGCTCCGACGGTTGAGAGGGCCGCAGGGCAGGGGCTGCCGGTCCCGGCCTGTCCCACACCAGCCCCCGGCGGCCCCGGGGCCTGCGTCGGCTGACGTGGGGCCTCCTCTGCTTCCCACATGTGCCTCGTGGATGCTGCCCAGGTCCCGGAAAACCCCCCTGACTACCAGAAATACTACCGCCAGATGAGCAAGGTACCACGGCCACCCCGCTTTGCCCCGAGTGCTGTGGCCTGCCGGGCTGTGCTTTGCCCTTGAGCAGGGCTCTTCCTTCGGCTTCCTGGGGCTTCCTGCTCTGGTAGACAAGCAGCGTGGGGTTCCGTCAGTGCGTCCAGGGTTTCCCTGGCTGGGGAAATGCAGACACGGGGCAGCTGCGCCACACGGGGCTCCCGCGTGCTGCCTCGTCGGGCTGTGTATACGCCTGTGCCTCGGAGATGCTTCCAGATGGCGGCACGTGCAGAGAGAGGACCGTGTTCTTCGGAGCCCCGGGTCAGGGTGACAGGGCTGCTGCGGAGGGTACAGGGCAGCTCCTCTGGGTGTGTGGGAGCGTGGACGCGGCGTGTGCGCCTCCTCAGCGGGTCGGGAGGCCTGCCCGCAGGGGTGCCGCGTGGCCCCTGTGCCAGCGAGGAAGGTGCTGTCAGCGGGGGAGGCCCTGGCGGCCAGGGCACAGGCTCAGCCCCCTGCCGTGGCCGTGACCCGCCCCACTCTCCGCAGGGCGGCTTCCCCTTCAGCACTGTGGACTGTGGCTGGATTGTTGCTGACTGCACCGCTGAGGCCTTGAAGTCCATCCTTCTCCTGCAGGAAAAGTGTCCCTTCGTCACCAACCACGTCGCCCGGGAGCAGCTCTATGATGCCGTTGCTGTGGTGAGGCTCTGGGCAGGGGGCACCGCGCACACTGCCCTGGGGTCAGGCTGCGAGCCCCGGGGGGCGCACCCTCTGATGGCATCTGTGTGTGGGGAAACACAAGCCCCTCGTGGATCTGGCTGTTCGCCAGGAAGGACTTCTGTGTTTGTGCGGAATCCCTTCAGTACACCCAGTGTCTGCGCGTTTTATTGTGGAGATCACGTAGCTTGCAGCACGCGTGTGGTTCATAAATGCAGAAGCAGGTGCCTGCCAGCGTCCCAGGGGGTCACTCACAGCACCTGCTTGGAAAAGGTGCAGCCCGCTGCTCTCGGCACCAAGGGTCTCGGATTAATGTGACAGCTGGCTCCCTGTTCCCCATCCCTGCCCCCTTGGTCTTAGCTTTGGGTGTTTCTAGAAAGGTCCACTAGAGCTTGGGGCTCCTCCTCATGGTCAAGTACACGGGTGAACTCTCAGGATGTCCTCTCTCTGGTTTTAGTTGCTGAATATGAGAAATTCTGATGGAGGGTTTGCCACCTATGAGACTAAGCGCGGGGGGCACTTGCTGGAGCTGCTGAACCCCTCGGAGGTCTTTGGTGAGTGCTGGGCCAGCCAGGTGGTGCACAGACCCCAGGACCCCCCCCACCGGGACCCCCCCCGGGACCCTCCCTGCCCGGACTCCCCAGGACCCATCCTGCAGGGACCCCCCCGGAACCCCCCCTGCCGGGACCCCCCAGGACCCCCCCTGCCGGGACCCTCCCTGCCTGGACTCCCCAGGACCCATCCTACAGGGACCTCCCCTGCCGGGACCCCCCGGGACCCCCCAGGAGCCGCTCTGCCGGGGGGGGGGAGGTTCACCTGCCAGAGCCCAGAGTTCTCCGGCCGGGCCAGCAGTGCCGCTGACAAACGTCGGTGGATCCCTTGGGGAGCACGCCCTGGGCCCTGGAGGGTTCTGTGCTTCTTGACTTCCGAGGCTGGCCCACAGGGCTGTGGTTGTGGACGGACAAACTGTGCTTTTGTTTCTCAGAGGGGATGGAGGAGTCTGTGGGCCTCACCGCTGGCGCTCTGGCTCGAGCCTGGGGGAGCTCTGGCTGTGTGCCCTGTCCTCTGTGGGGACCGTCCTGAGTCCTGGCGGCTCCTCACGGAGCCCAGGCAGCATCGCAAGGAGGGGTTGGTGGGGACACACCGGCCCTGTGTCCTTCCTGCCGTGCGCTGCCGTTTAGTGTGCCCGGGCAGCTGCTTGCCCTGAGCGTGTGCCCTCACGTGCCCGCGTAGCCCAGCTTCTGGGTCTCCGTCTTGCTTCTGTAACTGTTAAATGTGCTCCGGTTGGGGTGGTGTGGCTCCGCCCTGCGCCACTGTCCTCCACCCTCCCACTGGCCCCAGTGTCCTACAGCCAGACACGGGTCTCCAGGTCACCGTGCGGTGCTCCCCCCGCCCCCCCGGCGGCCACGAACCCTAGGACGTCTCCTTGCTGTGGCGCGTGGCCCTGCATGCTACGGCGCGCTCGTTCCCCGTTGATGGGCATGAGCTGTCGGACTGGGTGCCAGGAAGGCACTCGTCCGTGTGTTGGCCCTTGCTCTGTCTCCCAGGGGACATCATGATCGACTACACGTATGTGGAGTGCACCTCGGCCGTGATGCAGGCACTGAAGCTTTTCCATGAGCGCTTCCCAGACCACAGGGCCGGGGACATCAGGTAAGGGGCCGTGGCGCAGGCAGTTCTGGTCACTGAGCCACGGGTGCTGCCCGCTCGGTAGCCACGAGCTGTGACGCGGGCACATTGGACACAGACATTGCGTTGCTGGGCTGGGTGGCTCGCTGCAGGGAGGGGCTCTGGAATAAAACTCTTCTAATAATGGAAGGGATGTCCAGTGATCCTGAGCGCAGTTGCCTGCCTCGAAGTACGGTCGGCCCTTGAACAACTCGGGGTCAGGGCGCCAAAGCCCCACGCAGTGATCCGCCTGCGAGTGATCCCCTGACATCCTACTGATCGCCTGCTGTTGACTGGAAGTCTTCCCAGGAACAGGTGCACTCGATGAACACGTATTTGTGTGTTGTGTATTGTCTTCTTACAGTAGAGTAAGTTGGAGAAAAGGAAACGTTAAAACGATAAGAGAAAGTGTGCGTATGGTGCTGTGTGGTGTTTATCGAGAAACGGACCCACAAAGTTCAAGTCCATGTTGTTCGAAGGCCGATTCCATATCAGATGTGTGTCCCGGGGGCTCAGAGTGGCACAGCTGTCACACAAAACTCAGTTGCTTTTCACATCTTAATATTGGTAAAAAAACCATCTATATCCCCAACCGCACCTGTGTCCACATGAACGGTGATTTTAAATAAGCTGTGGACATTCCCGTGGGGCCACAGCAGGTGCATAGATGTTACCAGAAGCTCCCCTGCTAGTTCCCCTCCGGCGGCTCCGATCCTGCACTCGGGGGATCCCACAGCCGGACTCGTGGGTCTGGCGTTTCCCTCTAACTTGGTACTCGTGAGGCCCAGCCAGGCGGCCGCGGAGGAGCCAGCCCAGCTCTCCTGTCTGCGGGGCGGACGGCGTACTGTTTATCTGTCGGCGGGTCTCGGCTCCTTCGGGGCCTTTCAGTGGGTTCCTAGGAACCATCCAGCGTGAGCACTCTGTGCTTGTCTTTTGGGGCCTGGGGTACCCGGCTCTTGTTAGGAGTGGCCTCACCGTGTCACAGGGTACCTCGTGCACCTCTGTAGGTTCCCTTCACCGCAGTGTGAGCTCGTGGTTTCACGCTTCACGGCAAAGCAGGTGTGGACTCAGCTTGGGCATAGTGTGCCTTTGTAGATGTTGGATTTAGTTTGGAAAGTACTTTTTTATTTTTTAAGATTTTATTTATTTATTTGACAGAGAGAGCGCATAAGTAGGCAGAGCGGCAGCAGAGAGAGGAGGAAGCAGGCTCTGCTGAGCAGGGAGCCCCATGTGGGGCTCGATCCCAGGGCCCTGAGACTATGACCTGAGCCGAAGGCAGAGGCTTAACGACTGAGTCCGCCAGGCGCCCCGAAAGGACTTTTTAGAGGATCTTTACAACCGCGGTTGTAGGGAAGCCGGTGTGCAGTCTCCCTGAGAGCGTCCTTTCAGGCTCTGGCCCGCGGGTGAAAGTGACGCAGGACTCGGAGGAGAGATGGAAAGGCCATTTTCTTTTTCGATTCTCTGCAAGGGTCTGTGAGAATTTGCCATTTTTGCCTCAAGTGTTTGGAGGCTCCATTTGGGCCTGTAGTTTCCTTTGAGGGAAGGCGTTATGTTTTTAATTGTACGTTCAGTTTTATTCTAGGACTGTTCAGCTTTCCCTTCTTTGTGTTTGTATCTGTTCTGGGCAGTGGCCCGGCTCGGCTCCGTTCCCTGTGGGTCTGCACAGAGCTCAGTGCCGCGGCCCCACCAGCAGCCCCGTCGCCACCGCGTCCTCGCTTCCTTCCGACGTTGGCGGCCTGGGCCTCTTCTCCGCCAGCAACCTCTCGGTCTTTCTTTTCTTTTCCCTTCTTTCTTCAGACCCTTGATTGATGTATGTATTTGAGAGGGCGTGCACGCACATGAGCAGGGGCAGAGGCAGAGGGAGAGCAGACTCCCCGTGGAGCAGGGAGCCCAACGTGGGACTTGATCCCAGGACTCTGGGATCATTTCCCGAGCCGAAGGCAGATGTTTCACTGACTGAGCCACTCAGGTGCCTTTTTTTTTTTTTTTTTTTCAAGACTTACATATTTCTTTGAGAGGGAGGGAGAGAGCGCGTGAGGGGAGGACAGGCCGAGGGAGAGAGAGGATCTCAAGCAGACTCCCCGCTGACCACAGAGCCTGACGTGGAGCGCGGTCTCACCACCCTGAGATCGCGACCCGAGCCGAAACCAAGAGTCAGCCACTCAGCTGACTGCGCCCCCCAGGAGCCCCTGAATCTTTTCTTCTAATCGAAGTGCAGTTGACATCCGGCACCAGCACTAGTCTCAGGCGTCCACGCGGGGACTGCACGAGTCCGTACGTCCGTGCTCGCCGCGCGGCTCCCGTGTATCCGCCCAGCTCTCCTCCAGGCGGTACCTTCATCCCCCGATTGTCCGTTCCATAACTGGAAGTTTGTACCACCCTTCCCCTTCCCTCACTTTGCCCATCCCCTGGACCCGTCCTCTCTCGTCACCACCAGTTCTCTGTATTTATGGGTCTGCTTCTGCCTTTATTTGTTCATTTTATTATTATTATTTTTTTATTAAGTGGGCTCCACACTGGGCCTCAGCACAGGGCTTTGAACTCATAACTCTGAGATCGAGACCTAAGCTGAGATCAAGAGTCAGATGCTTGACCGACTGAGCCACCCAGAAGCCCCTGTTTCTGTTTCCAGTTTATCTTTTTTACTGCTAAATAATAGACAAATGTGCCATAATTTATCCATTTACCTATGGAACGATATCTTCCACATTTTACCAATTATGAATAAACCTGTGCGGATTTTTGTGTGGATGTGTTGTCAGCCCATTTGGCTGCATATCGGAGAGCACAGGGCTGGCTCATCTGGTAGGGGTGTGTGTAAGTGTTGTAAGAAACTGCCGGACTGGCTTCCAAGGGGACCGCGTTCGTTTGCGGCCACCTCAGGCGCATGGGGGCACCCGTGGTCTGTGCCTTTGCTGTTGTCGCCTCCCTCTGGAACCGAGCCATCCTGACAGGCGCGGGGGCCTGCTGGGGGTACCGGTGGGCGTCTGTCATCGAGCTGTCAGCTGTCTGTCTACGTTTGGT
This sequence comes from Spilogale gracilis, assembly GCA_004023965.1. Classification (NCBI taxonomy): domain Eukaryota; kingdom Metazoa; phylum Chordata; class Mammalia; order Carnivora; family Mephitidae; genus Spilogale; species Spilogale gracilis. The sequence goes on along the minus strand of PITA01012794.1, from coordinate 26,532 downwards.
AAGATGTGTGTTCACGTCCTTCGCACCTTTTTAGGTCGGGGTGTCCTCATATTCAAAATGTCCTAAATTCAAAACTTAGGACATTTTGAATAGATTTTGACTAGCAGTTCTTTGTCAGTGCGTGTTTTGCAAAGATTTTCTCCCAGTCTGTGCTTGTCCCTTCATTCTGTTAGCTGTGTCTCTAGGAGAGCCGCGGTTTCCCGTTGTGATGCAGTGCAGCTGATCCGTGTCTAAACACAAGGTCGCCTAGATTTTCTGCTGTGTTATGTTTTAGGAGTTTCATAGTTTGTGTTTTACACGTAGGTCTGTGATTCCTTTGAGCTAAGTTTTGTGAAGGATAGAAGGTCTGTGTCTAGATTTTCTTTGCATGTAAGTGTCCAGATGTATTTGCATCATTTGTTGAGAAGACTGTCCTTTCTCCATTGAACTGCTTTTCCTCCTTTGTCAGTAGGGATTTAATTACCTTTGTGTGGGTCTGTTTCTGGGCGATCTGTTTCATCCGTTGATCTGTTTGTTCTTTCATCAGTGACACACTAGGTCACTCTAGATAGTATAGCAAGTCTTTTTTTTTTAAAGGTGTTCTTTATTTTGGAGCAAGGGAGCAGGGAAAGGGACAGAGGGAGAGGGAGAGAGCATCTGAAGCAGACCTCATGCCCAGTGCGGAGCCCAGCTCAGAGCGTGGTCTCACAACTCAGATCATGACCTGAGTCAAAATCAAAAGTCAGATGCTTAACTGACTGAGCTACCCAAGCGCCCCTTATAGGAAGTCCTGAACTTGGGTAGGGTCAGTCTTTCACCTTTGTGCTCCTTCAATGATGTGTTGGCTTTTCTGCATTTTTTTTTTTTCCTTTCTGTGTAAACTTTGGAATCTGTCCTACAAAGTAACTTGCTGGGATTTTGAATGGGCCTGCACTGAATCTATAGATCAGGTTGGGAATATCTTTGATTTCTTTCATCATAATTTTTTAGCTTTCCTCTTAAAGATCTTGTACATATTTTGTTAGATTTATACCTAAGTGCTTAATTTTTTAAAATATTTATTATTAGACAGAGAGATCACAAGTAGGCAGAGAGAGGGGGGAAGCAGACTTCCTGCTGAGCAGAGAGCCCGATGCGGGCTTGATCCTAGGACCCTGAGATCATGACCTGAGCCGAAGGCAGAGGCTTAACTCACTGAGCCAGCCAGATGCCCTAATTTTTTGGGGGCATTATTGATATTGTGACTTTAATGTCAGAATTTAATTTTCATTGCTGGTAAGAAAAGAGCTGTCTTTTGTGTATAAGAATTGTCTTATGTCTTGCAACCTTGCTGTGATTATTTAGGACTTCCAGGAGTGTCTTGGTTGATTCTTTGGGATTTTCTACATAGGTGATCATGTCATCTGTGAACAGATACAGTTTTAATTCTTCCTCCCCAATCTGTATACCATTTATTTTCTTTTCTCGTCCTGTGGCATTAGTTAGGACTTCCAATGCAGTGTTGAATAGGAGTGGTGAGAGGGACATCTTTATTCAAGGCAAGGACTTCCCTTCTCTTCCTAGTCCGTGTGCTGCAAGTTTTTGATCATAAGTAGGTGTTAGATCTTGTCAGATATTCTGGCAGCTATTGATGTGATCATGATTTCTTGTTTAGCCTGTTGATTTGGTAAATTACATTAATTGATTTTTGAATGTGGAATCAGCTTTCTGTACCTGGAATAAATCTCACCTGCTTGTGGTGTATAGTTGCTGTTGTACGTTGTTTCTTGATTTGCCAGTACTCTCTTGAGGATTCTGTGTCTGTGCTACCCGAGGTCACGGCCGGCAGTCTCCCCGACTTGTGATGTCCTGCTCCCCGAACCTTCTAGGATGACTCAGGCAGTACGCCCTCTTCTGCTAGTCTCGGGAGGAGATTGTAGAGACTTTCTGTACTTCCTTCCTTGAATGGTAGAAATCACCAGTGAATCCGTCTGGTGATTTATTGTAGTTAACTGTGGATTCTTGTGGATCTTCTGCCTAGACCGGCATGTCTTTCCTCCTCACGGCCCTGCCTGAGCCTGGGGAGCGGAAGTGCTAGCCGCAGCTTTGGGTGTGTATTGTGACGTTAAAGTGGAATGCTGTTAATTTTTCCCCATTTTTGGGGGGTAGTTACCCCTTTTCAGGTTAACAAAGTTCTTTTTTCTTCCTAATTTGCTAAGTTGTTTTTTTTGCTCTGTGGTGAACGGGTGTTGTATTTTAAGAAATGACTTTTCTATCTCTGTAGAGATGATAAACACAATATCCTTTACCTGTTAATGTTGTAGATGATTACTATAGATCTTTCTAATGTTAAAACACCGTTGTTTGGGGGAGGAACCTAACTTGGTATTGCCATATCTTTACTGTATTCAGTTCCTCAATATTTAGATTAGAATTTTGCGTCTGTGTTCATTCATGGATAGCCTGAAAATTGTGCTTTCCCACATCACTCTTGTATGGTTTTTTTGAATTTCTAGAATTAACAAGGGAGTGTTTCTCCTGTGTTCCCTGGAAGAGTTGGTGTCACATTAGAAGGATCATTCTTGGTTAGTTAGTAGAATTCACCACTTAAAACTTGTAGTCCTGGGCAGCGTGAATCTGTGACCCCCGTCTCTAGGACTCACGGAACCAGCCGGACTCCCACTGTGCGTGCCGTGGTTTGGAGAAGCTCTTTTCCCAGCAGTCTGTGCATTCCAAGTTTTCACCTACGTTGCATAACATTTTCCTATTTTCTCTTAACCTTGTTGTTTCTACTGCACCTGTGGTCACATCACCCTTTCATTGCTAATATTACGTATTTGACCCTTCGCCCGTTGTGTTGCTCATCTCGTGCTGAGGGACAGCGTGCCCAAAGCTTGGTGCCTTCCAGCAGCACACGCCTGTTACCTCACAGTTTCTGTGGCTCAGGAACCCAGGCGCGGTGTAGCTGTGTTCTCTGCTGCGGGTCCCCCAGGCTGCACACAGGACACCGGCCCAGGCTGGGGTCTCATCTGAGCATCGGCTCCAAGTTCACGTAGTAGTTGGCAGGTTTCCTTTCCTTGCAGAATGCCAGCCTTAGGGTCCCATTTCCTTGCTGAGCATTGGCTGGAGGCCACCCTCCGTTTTTTGCCATCTGAGTCTCTCTGGCGTCTCATGGGACCAGCAGGGGACAGGGAGTCTGCTAGCAAGACGGAACCTAGGCTTCCCCATGCCCGAGTCTCAGAAGTCATGTCCCATCAACTTGGCTGCAATCTGTTGTTTGGAAAGAAGTCCCAAGGGGAGGGCTGTCGCGGGGCCGGGCCACGTGGGTCACCGTGGGGGAGGGCTGTCACAGGGAGGCGCACGCGGGTCACCGTGGGGGAGGGCTGTCGCGGGGAGGCGCACGCGGGTCACCGTGGGGGAGGGCTGTCGCGGGGGCGGGCCACGCGGGTCACCGTGGGGGAGGGCTGTCGCGGGGAGGCGCACGCGGGTCACTGTGGAGGCTTTGTACCTTCACTCCAGCCTTTCCAGAGAACCAGTTAGACTTAGGATGGATCTCTGGCCTCTAAATCTATCCTTTTCTCTGTAATTTTTAATTTCTTTTTAAAAGTTCACTTTGCATATGTGCTCAAGCCCGTGTCAGTGATGGGACTGGTGGGACGGCCTGGGGCTGTCACCAACCCCCACTTCCCTCCTGCTCTGCTTTCCTCTCCCGCGACTTGGCTTCTCCCTCCCATGTTCTCTCAGCCCTTCTCCTCTGACCTTTGTGTTTCTTCTCTCGACGATTGGTTTTTACCTGGTTTTGAGGGGAGACCACGCCCGCCCGTCTGAGGCCTGGGCGGGTGGGACCGGGCGGGCTTGTTCTTTCCCCGCAGCGTGTGTCAGCGCCCGTCTGTGTTCCAGGGACACGCTCCAGCAGGGCCTGGAGTTCTGTCGGCAGAAGCAGCGGGCCGACGGCTCCTGGGAAGGGTGAGTGAGCCCCGGGGCGTGCAGGTGTGCCTGGGGGGCTCTGCTCCCCGTGCGCTCCTGGGGTGCCCACCGTGGCCTCGTGCGGCGCTGGAAGCCCGGCAGTGAAGCCGCCGCAGCGGAGTCCTGGGGGACCTTGTGGGGTCCGAGCGCCTGGCCTCACCCCGCTGGCGCTTCGCTCGCTTACTGCTGAGACACTTGAGCTGAGCGTGCCTGGGACGGGCTCAGTGGCGCGGGCCCGCTGCGGCCGGATTACCCCTCCTGGGTGCGGGGCGGTTCTTCCGTCGGGTGGGGGCCAGGCCCGACAGTGTGTCCCGCTCAGCCCTGAGGCCCGAGGCCCCAGTTGGTGGCTTGCCAAAGGCCGTGTGGATGGTTTTCTTGGAAACGACCCCAGCGTCCCCGAGCCCGTGATGGAACGTGTGCCCCCACGTCTGGCGGAAGTCTGTTGTTTTCCACACCCTTCGGAGGAGACTGAAAGGCTGCGGTCCTCCTCTGTCTGCCTGCAGCTCCTGGGGCGTTTGCTTCACCTACGGCACCTGGTTCGGGCTGGAGGCTCTCGCCTGCATGGGACAGACGTACGGCAGTGGGTGAGGACGGGCTCCCGCCGGCTGGGCTGGGGGCTTCTCCGCAGGACCTGCGGCAGGAGGCGTCCTTTCCTCTCATGGTGGATCTGGGGCCTAGTTTGGGTTTGTCTGAGCGTGAGATTCCTGGCTCCTGAGCTGACCGTGCCCCCGCCGCGGGCCTGGGGCCTCCGTGGAGTGACAGCGTCTCCCATCTTGCTGGTCTCTGCAGGGCCGTGTGCGCCGCGGTCTCCCGGGCCTGCGACTTCCTGCTCTCCAAGCAGATGGCCGACGGGGGCTGGGGAGAGGACTTCGAGTCCTGTGAGCAGCGGCGCTACGTGCAGAGCGCCACGTCCCAGATCCACAACACATGCTGGGCCCTGATGGGGCTGATGGCTGTCAGGTGGGGGCTGCGGGACCCGTGGCCGAGTAGTGGGTGCCGGGGGGGGGGCGGACACCGGGCCCGGAGCGGGCTGTTCGGGAGGGGCGCCGGCAGCTGGGCTCCGAGCGCGGCTGGCAGGGGAGGCGTGCAGGGCAAGGGCGTAGGTCTTTCCAGCACGGGCTTCCTGCGGAGAGGCTCGCCTTTGAGAAGAAGACCACCCAGCGTGTCAGCGAAGGAAAGAGGCACAGGGTAGGGTGAGGCAGGGCCCTGCGGCCCTGCAGCTGCTCTGTGGGGGCCCTACCTCCACACGTGTACGGCACACGCAGACGTGCCCAGTAGACCGAGCTGTGCTGCCCTGTTGGCTTTGGGGCCGTTTGGGGAATCTTCGCAAAACCCCCTCAAAGTTAGTCTGGGTCCGCGTGAGCAGGAGTAGCCGCGAGTGGGGGCCCCGCGGGGCCGTCTGCCTCCCACGGCTCCCGGCCCTGCACGCAGCCCTTCGGGGAGCATCCCCCGCCACGATTGGTGAGGGTTAGCACACGTGACTTCCGTGGCCCTTCAGAGGGTCCTGAAGGCCAGTGGGCCCAGGTGGGCATGAGGCCTGCCCTCCTCCTGTCCTGGGGTGAGCAGACAGCAGCCCTAATGGCTGGGCCCTCAGCCAGCTACGTTCCCGGGGCTACCCAGCCGGCCTGCTCATTCCTCCTTCCCGCACACGGTGTGTTCTGCGTTTCTCAGGACTCGGGGCGTCTGGGGTTTGGGTAGGAAATGAGCAGTCGGGGCCCGCGTCCGGCTGCGTGACGGTGAGGGTGCCGCTTGGGCCGCGGCCGGAGGCGCGCCCGTCCAGAGAGTGGCGGCAGATGTGTGCAGCGCCTCCCCTTTCGCCAGGCACCCCTGCGTGGAGGCCCTGGAGAGAGGAGTCCGCTGTCTGCTGCAGAAGCAGCTCCCCAACGGCGACTGGCCCCAGGTAGGCCGGGGAGGCCCAACACTGGCCTCGGGCTGCACGATCGCTTCCACACCCTGTGCTGCCCCCAGACCCCTGGTGCTGTGCTCGTGAGCAGGGTCTTAGCTTGGGGATTTGAGGTTCAGTAACACCAGCGAGAGCGTGTTGGAAGCAGGAAGCCCTGGCTCAGAGGTTGGGGGGCTGGGGCTGAGGGGTGCATGGTTCTGGGCTCCCTCGGGCTCTGCCTGGTGGCTCTGACTCAGCAGGGAGTGCAGAAGCAGCGGGCATGAGTCACAAGGTCACACAAGCCCTCCCTCGGCTCCATCGGGGGCAGCACAGCTGTGAGGGGCTCGTGACTCAGGCTGGGGGGTTTGCTGCAGGGCAGGGTCCAGAGCTGGGGTGGCCGCAGGGGGATGGCCCGCCGAGGTTCCTGTGCGGACGCCCCGGGAGCTGTCCCGCGGTCTGTCTGGGGTTTCCATGCCGGGAGCCCCTTTACGTGTATCTCCCCCTGTTCTTTCAGGAAAACATTGCTGGCGTCTTCAACAAGTCCTGCGCCATCTCCTACACGAGCTACAGAAACGTCTTCCCCATCTGGGCCCTCGGCCGCTTCTCCCGCCTGTACCCCGAGAGCGCCCTCGCTGGCCACCCTTGAGGGCGCCCTGCGGGTGGGGGGGCGCAGGCGTCAGGGCACCGAGCAGCAGCTGGCATGCCCGTTCCCGTGGGGCCAGTGGAGGAGCTGCAGGAGCCCCCGCCACGGGGCCAGTGCCCGTCACCAGTGCCCGTCACCACCCGCTTCTGCAGGCGGGGCAGGCCCGGGGCCGGGCTGGGGCTGGTGGCTGTAGACGCTTGATTTCCAGGACGGGTTTAGTTCTCAGAGGAGCTTGCGGAGCTCAGGTGAGGACGGGGACAAGCTGAGCCATGGCCCCGGGGGACTGTGGCATGTTGTGCGGTACCTGGGCATGGCCCACGTCCTCCCTGTGGGCCGGGGCGCTTTCTTGACCAATGTCTGAGTTCTTGGGAGGGGGAACGGGGACCAGACTTGCCTGCGCCAGAGCCACATGTGGCCGCCAGCCCTGCCCTCAGCTCAGGCCCGTGCACGCTGCCTCGCGGTGCTGCCGGCTGTGGGCGCCGGTGTCCTCTCCGGGCCAGTAGCCTCCAGTGCCCGGGGCTGACAGAAGCCCGGGCAGGAGGCCAAGCATGACGAGGACGGGTGTTGTCGCGCGGTTGGGGGGGTGCCGCTGTGGGGCGCGGCTGTGTGCCGGGGGTGGCGGAGCAGTCCTGCTGCCGTAGGGCGCCCCCTGCTGCGCGCACCCCTCTTGTCCTGGTCTGTGCTCTGAGCAGAAGTGAGGGCCAGATTTTTAGGGCCATGCCTCTTCGGTGCTAGACTTTTGACGTGCCCTCTGGCTCTCGATCTGGCTTGGGGGCATGGATTTGGGGCTCAGGAAGCCAGACCCGGGTTCCGGATTTGCCTTTGACCCTTGAGAACGAGTGGTTCACATGCTCAGGGCTTCCTCTCTGGCTGTGTTTCTCTCTGTCAAATAAAGTCTTTAAAAAAAATTAATGCTGTCTCCTGTTGCTTCTTTTCTCATTTGTGTTGATAAGCTACCCGGAGGTTAATCGGTCAGCTTGATTTATTTTCATTTCCATCTGCAATACAAATTTTTGTTCATGATTCACTTCATTTGAAAAAGGAATTAAGAGTAGAAACGGGAGGCAAGGGGAGTCGATGGGATGAGAGGTACATGCCAGGGTTGGATTGGTTCGCTGCCATGGCCTCAGCTTCAGGGCTCAGCTGTCTGGGAGGTGGCTGGACCTTGCACCCAATAGCCCTCTGGTCCCAACGGTTGTGGGTGGTCTCAGCACCTCCCTGTAGGGCGTCTGCTTGCAGCAGGATCCCACGGTAGCCGTCCCCACAGGTGGCAGTGGGAGGAGGCTGAGGATGCCATCGGAGAGCACCGGGGCCACGGGCCCTCTGCAGTGCCTGGCCTCCAGATGAGGATGACGTCAGTTTTTCTTCAGTGAAAAGAATCAAACCAATAGTTTCTACCTGAGGACTACTGACAGGTGATTTCCAGCCTTCCTCCAGGGACGGGTGGTCACGGGTCACCCGACGCCCATGCTCGAGACAAGTGGAGAAGAGCTGGTTGGCATGGCTTTAGGCCGCTTCACACACCTGCCCCGCAGCCAGGCCCTCTGTGGGTGTGAAGGGCGAGCGCTCGACAGCCTCCGTCCTTGATGCCCCCGGTTCTTGGGTGGGGGCTGCTCTTGGGCCATCCAGGGACAGTGAGAGTCAAGGCAGCCTGTGGTGGCCAGGACACTTAAACGACAAGTGCCAGTGACCTATTGGGCGATTTGAGTGGCCTGACATACGTAGCGTTGGAGTCCCACAAAGTGGGGACGGAGGGAGGCCGGAGAACTGGTGAGTGACGGCTGCAGTTTTCCCGGGTACGAAGTATGTGAGCTCACAGATCTGTGGGGCTCAGCGACGCCGGGTCAGCACACGTGAGGTGGGGCCGTGAGAAGAGAGATCGCTGCCGTCAGCCCCCAGCGTGCTGGTGTCCTGTGCGGCCCAGGAGACTGACACCAAACATTTAAGTAGTTTTACTGACTGTAGACGGCCAAGCACTCGGGTTAAAAGGCAGACTGTCCAACTGAATGAAAAAGCACGGCCCAGCTGTGTTGTCGTGAGAAATTTTAAATGTAAACATACAAACAGGATAAAAGTACAAGTTTAGAAAAATATATAAGAAAAACAATCAAGAAAGCCAAAGTACTCTATTAATACCAAAGTAGGTTTCAGGAAAAGGAACGGTACTAGAAATAAAGAGACATTTAAGAACAATGTCTGTGTACCTAATATTAGAGCTTCAGAAGATGAAAAACAAACACGTGCAGCCGGAGAGGGAATTGGGAAAACAGAGTGGGAGATTGTAACACTGTCTCAGCAGCTGCGACAGTGCAGTCTCCCTGAAGTGATGGACATTCATGGGTCACTTTACCTCATTCTTTCACTGAGACACACGCGGGCGCAGGGAATGAGTCTCGAGAAATCTGAAAGGATTGAAGCTGGACAGTGTGTTCTCTAACCACAATGGAATTAAATTAGAAGTTAGTAACTGAAAGAGAAAATCCCAAATATTTGGAAATTAAACAATATACTTCTAAATAACCAATGGTCAAAAATGCAAGTCCGGGGGCACTACAGTGTTTCAAGCTAAATGAGCCCGTGGGTCGTCGCTCAAGCAGGGCCTGCAGGAAGGGCTGCGACTCACGTGTTCCCGCTGTAGACGTCTCAAACCGGTGACCCAAGTGTCCACCTTAAGAGACCTACAACCGAAAACAGAAGGGAGGAAACACCAGGTAAGAGTACGAGTCAAATGCTGCAGGAAGCATGACGGAGATCGGTGAATCCGGAAGTTGATGCGTTGAGAAAACTAAGCCTCTGGTGTGATCAGGAAAGAAAGAAAACCTGCTGCAGGCGACCCCAGGTGCATGGCCGCGGGACCCACCGACAGGAGCCAGCTGTCCGGCCCGGTCGCCCCCAGGCCTGGCCCCTGCTGCGGTCAGCTCGAGGTGGCCATCCCGCCCCCTGTCCCACCGCCGTGCTCTGGAGCCTTCCGTCCTGCGGGCACCCGCCGCCCACGCTGCCGCTGTGCTCACGCCCAGGTCTCGGCCTTGGCCGCGTCCGTGCGTCCGCGGAGGCAGGAGGCCCGGGAGTGAGTGCGAGGGCGCGTCGTGCCCCGGCGCGGACACGGCCAGGCTCCCTGAGAGACGCATTTGTCACCTAGGTGGTCGTGCAAAGAAGTCGGAGATTGTAAGAGCCCTGTAACTATTTTAAAGAAATTGAATTTGACATTTAAAACTTTTCCAGGGGCGCCTGGGGGGCTCAGTTGGTTGGGCGGCTGCCTTCAGCTCAGGTCATGATCCCGGAGACCCGAGATCGAGCCCCACGTCGGGCTCCCTGCTCGGCGGGAAGCCTGCTTCTCCCTCTCTCACTCCCCCTGCTTGTGTTCCCTCTCTGGCTGTGTTTCTCTCTGCCAAATAAATAAAATCTTAAAAAAAAACAACAAAAACTTTCCCGGAAGAATGCTCTAAGCTGAGAGGCCCTCCTGGCGAATTTCATCTGAAATTGAAGAAAGGAATAACAACGTGACAAATAGCCCGACATTAGCAGAGGGAGCACCTTGAAACTCCTTTCATAAGGTCAGTATGACCTTGAGAGCAGAAGCAGACCAGGGTGTTGCCGGAGAAGGACACACGGCTCAGTCTCCCCTCACAGACTAGTATTGAGTCGAATCTGGTCACGAAAGGGGCATCGTGGTCAGAAACCTGGCCGAGGGGCTGGGCTTGTGGCTGGGGCATAGGGTGTGCCGGGGGTTTTCTAGGGGTCATGAAGAGGCATTTTAAATGCCGCGGGAGGGGCCAGTGGAGGCAAGTCCGGGGAGCTCCCTGCACCCCTGCGCGGTGGGCGCTCTCCGCCTCTCCGCTCTCCTTGTCTGACGTGAGAGGCTGGGGGTTCAGACCCCGGGTCTTTTTCAGGTTGTAGAAGGTACAGTCCCCTCTTCCACAACACCCGACTCGGGGACTCCCTTCTCGCGGCAACTTCACGCCGGCTCGGCCGTCTGGGGGAGGTAATGGCTCTGTCCCGCCTGGAGGCCCGGCACCCGCACCCGAGGGGCCTCACGCGAGCTGGCTCCCTGACTGGACCGGGTCCCGACCCAGGAGGATGGGGAGGTGACCGGTCCGCTGCCTCCCTGCTGCGAGAGGCCCGGCCGAGGACTTCCGCGCCGGGAAACAGTGCTGAGCCCACGTACCCTCCGAGCAGTTAGTGGGCAGAGTGGGTGTCAGGGTGCTCCGCGGGGGTCCCTCTGTGGCGGCACTCCGTGAGCACGGGTGTGCGTGTGATTGGATGTCAGGGGCGTCCAGTGATGGCCGGTGTCCCGGACACTCAGCTCCAGCCTGGAGCCTTCCGTCCCAGGGAAGTGTGGGCGGCGGGCGGCCTCCACCAGCCAGCCCTGCAGAGCTCGGACGGAGCCCACGGGGCCGGGGGGCAGTGGAGGCCCCCGAGCTCATCCCCCGCTGCCCCCACTGCCCCCCCTCCCTTAAGGGTGCGTCCCAGGGGTGCACACGCCAGACCCCAGCCCAGGTTGTGGGGCACAGAGTGGGGAGATGTGCGAGAACCCTGGGAGGCCGAAGGCCCATGGGGAGGGACGCCCGCAGCCACATGGAGTGAAGGCAGAGTCCCCCTGAGGCCTGCAGAGCCACGTGCTGTGCAGCCCCGACTGGCCCCTGCGCCCAGGGCCCTGGCCGCTCCCAGAAGGTGCTGGAACCTTCGCGTCTGGGCCTGAGCTGCCCTCCCGGCAAGCCCCGCCCCGCTTCGCCCATCCGCTCCCTGCGCCCTCCTGCGGGAGCGGCTGCTGCATGCGTGGCCCCCGGGGAGGGTCTGTGGGCGCGGCGGGGGGTCCAGAGCCCGCGGGGGGGACCGGCCCTTTAAGGGCGGGCGACATCACAAGGCTGCGGAAGGCCGGCAGGTGGAACTCCGCGGCCTGGCTGTTTCTGGAGCGCCCGCGGGCTCTGGACGTCCACCTCCATGGCGCCGCAGGCCCACACGTGAGCGCCCGAGGACGTGGTCATGGCCGAGGGCAGCGAGCTGATGAGCAGGCTCATGAGCGAGAACGCAGACCTGAAGAAGCAGGTGCGCCTTCTCAAGGAGAACCAGATGCTGAAGCGCCTGCTCAGCGAGAGCTGCCAGGAGCGCGGGGGTCTCGGGGGCCGAGACCTCGTCTTCACCCAGGTGCCGGCCTACCCCGAGGACCGCTCCCCCGGGAGCGCAGGTGAGGCCGCGGCGGGCCGGGCGCAGGGGAGGCGGTGGCGGGGGCCGGGCTGACGCCGGGGCTCTGGGGCCCACTTCCTCCCCTCAGGTCCGAGTAAGCCAAGACCCAGCTCCCCCTTCTGCTGTGTGTCCTCAGGTAAGGCCCTTCTCTCGGGGCCACGACGTCCACATCCGGGAAGTGGGCTGGGGGGCTGACCCCGCCTCAGGGCCCGCCAGCCACCAGCCCCGCGGCCCGGAGCCCATGGGTGCGACGCCGTGTGAGCCAGCAGGTCCCCAGGGTGCTTCGTGGCTCCTGGGCTCCGTTGGGGGAGGGGGACCTCAAGGGGGACCTGGGAGAGGGCGCTCGGGGCAAGCGGAGGATGGCAGTGTGGGCCGGGGGGGTTGGGGGATGGCGGGAAGAGGACGTGATGCCCAAAGGGGCAGCTGGAGAAAGCCCTGGTCCCCACCGGCAGCCGAGGCACATGCTTGCCCCTCACGGGGCCTTGACATCCCACCAGGGGGTTCAGTGCTGCCTTTCGGGGCCACCAGGGATATGGCGGCTTCACCAGCCTTTGTCCCAAGAATGGGTCAGGCTGGGGCCTCCTCCGAGGGCTCAGGGCCACCCCTGTGTCAGCACTGATAGGAGTTCTGGGGCCCACCGCCCCACTTGGGCGCCCGGTCGGCAGAGATGCAGGCTGTGACTCAGGCCGGGTCAGAGTCGGAGGGCGGTGGCCAGCGCCCTGCCCGCGGGTCACCCCCAGCAAGCCCAGTCTCTGCAGGGGCCCCTCAGGCCACCAGGCCTTCCACAGAGAGGGCGTGCGCCCAGGTCTGGAGGCCCAGGCCGGGCTCGAGGAGGGGCCACCCGGTGCCCGGGGCTCTGGACGCTCAGCCTGCTGGGGGGACTAGAGTTTGGAGGTCCACTTGCACGGCTGCGGGGGTTTAGGGGCAGAAGGTAGATGCCCCCTAGCAACAGCTCATGTGTCTCACGGTCCCTTGGCATCTGCCTCCAAAGCAGGGTGCGCTCCGAAAACCTGTTTCCTTTCTTCAACAACATGTGCTCGTGGCAAATGTACAGATACCCCAAGAAGCTGTGACGTCCACGGCCCGGCGCCTGGCCCCATTCCCACGGACAGCCACTCTCTGCCGTGCCTGGGTTTCCCTCCGAGTGCGCTGGGTGCGTGGATGTCGCTCTTGGGGCATCGCTGGGGTTTCCCGAAGCAGGTCTGAGCTGCCGTGCACGTCGATGGCCCTCACGGTTCCCCGCCAGGGCAGCCGGAGTGGGGCAGACCTGCCGCTGCCGTCGTGGTGGGGAAACCCTCGGCAAGAGGGCTGGGACTGTTGGGCTGTTGAATGGAAGCTGCCGGATGCGCCTGCCAGCCTGCGGCCTCGGCATCCTGCCGGCCCCGGGCCCCTGGCGACGCAGCCGCGCTTCAGAGGGAGGGCGCCCGGCCCCCGCCGCTACTCGGTCTCCGTCTCTGGTTCTGGGTCTGCCACCTCACCGTGTGCCCGGAGCACCGTGAGGAGATCCCGTGCGTGTTTGTTAATCACGCCTTTGTCTTTGCCCCTGAAGCTCTCAGAACCCGGCGTGGCGGCCGTGGGTGGGCCTGGGGGCGGGGGGCGCAGGCTGGGCACCGGGAGGACACTTCCCGTCCTTTCTAAGAACAAGAAAAATCGAGAGCGAGCTTGTCGTGTTGTTTCCATGACCCCGGTCTGGCCGCGGCGGGTGCCCTCGGCCGGGGCCCTCGGCCTGCTCCGTCCGGAGGCCCGGGGCTCGGGCGGCTGCCCTGGCGTCCGCGGGCATGGCTCTCGGGAGTCTGGGCTTTGGGTGTCCGTCGGTGGGTTTTCTGTGTGGGGATTTGACATCAGAGTTGTGACCAGTTTATGACGTTGGTCAAGCTTCTTCTCATTTTCTTCAGGTCCTCAACCCTGTTTGTGTGGTTAGGGATTGAGAGTCGCTGGGTGCCTGGAGGGTCTCACCGTCCCCCAGCAGGCCCGCGCCCCGGCGCGTGATGGTTTAGTGACTTCTAGGGTTTTCTTCTTTTCTTTTTGGCCCATTTAGATTTTCTGCTTCTTACTGAGTCATTTAAAAACACCTTCCTGGGGCAGCACTCCTGTCCCCGCCGTCCTGGTGACGGTGCAGGGGCTCCGGCCTCTCCCTGGTCTTCCTGATGCTGTTTTCCTCCTTCCCCGTCTCATCTCTCCGTGTTCTCTGCTTCTGCCGAGTCTCCGTCTGCAGCTCTGCGGCCTCGTTGACGTTCGTGGAGCTGCTTCCGGGGTATTCCTGCTGTCGTTTCCGCTGTTTCTAGACTTTCTGTGTCTTCGGAGCTCCTCTTCATGTCTTGATCTGAATGTTTAGTTTTTTGATGATTTTTAAAAAATATTTTAGTTATTTATGTGACAGAGAGAGATCACAAGTAGGCAGAGAGGCAGGCAGAGAGAGAGGAGGAAACAGGTTCCCTGCTGAGCAGAGAGACCAATGCGGGCCTCGATCCCAGGACCCTGAGATCATGACCTGAGCCGCAGGCAGAGGCTTTAACCCACTGAGCCACCCAGGCACCCTTTTTGATGATTTTTAAAAAATAATTAAAACACTTAAATTACCAATTTCAGTCCAAATAGTTTTAAGTGTACTGATGTCTTTTTTTTTTTTTTTAAGATTTTATTTATTTGACAGAGAGAAACACAGCCAGAGAGGGAACACAAGCAGGGGGAGTGAGAGAGGGAGAAGCAGGCTTCCCGCCGAGCAGGGAGCCCGATGTGGGACTCGATCCCGGGTCTCTGGGATCATGACCTGAGCCGAAGGCAGTCGCTCAACCAACTGAGCCCCCCGGGCGCCCCGAGTGTACTGATGTCTTACCAGGCGCCCGAGTGTACTGATGTCTTACCGGGCGCCCCGAGTGTACTGATGTCTTACCGGGCGCCCCGAGTGTACTGATGTCTTACCGGGCGCCCCGAGTGTACTGATATCTTGATACATAGTGTTCTGATTTTCATTATTTCCCAATCATCGTTTTTCCATTTCTTCCTGGATGTGATCATTACTTGGGGGATGCTTTTACTTCTGAGGAAACAGAATCGTATGCGGATGCTCCTTATTCGTTTATAGCTTCATTAAAACATAGCCTGCAAATGTGCCTACTTTTTGGACTTGACTAAAGACTAAAAATTTTTGTTTTTTTTTATTATTAACACAACTTTACTGGAAGCTTGCGACAGAAGGGAATCCCCATGCACTAAACAGGCACAAATCAAAGCCCAATGCAGCTGAGTACAGCAGAAGTCCCTTTAGAACAGGCCCCAGGGCAGGTGGTGCAACCCCTTCCTCTTGTGGGGAGACCGCCTGTCCCCAGGGGGCTGAGTCCCGAGCTCTGGGGCAGCCGGCGGGTCCTCACGTCTCGTTCTTGGTGAGCGCTTGAGGGGTGCTCTGTGGGCCCTTTCTGGGCTGGTCAGGACACCTGAGGCCCCTCAGCGGGCCCACGGGAATGGTCATTTTGGCCAAGTGGGCAGATGAGGGCAAGGCGCACGTATCCTGACGGCTGTTCTTTTTTTGGAACTTTCTTTCTGGGAAAACATTGCTGGAGGTAGATTAGTTGGTTCCCACAGAGGTACGTTTTAAGATACTATTTTTCTTGCTTTTTTTCTTTAAAGTTTTATGTATTTAAGTAATCTCCACCCAGACAACCCCAAGATCAAGGGTTGCAGGTTCCTCCAAATGGGCCAGGCAGGCACCCTGAGGATTTTTTGTTATAGCTTCTAACAAACACTATTTTTCAAGTATATATTTGCCTTATTGTTTGAAAAGCAACTTTGTCATATGGGACTAGAAAAAGATTCTACAAATCACAGAAAAAATAAGTTAAAGTTGATTACGTTATAATTAAACATTCCCCATGAGAAGTCACCATAAAAGAGATTAAAATATAAGCAAGGCCCTCAAGGGGAGAAGACCTTCACAACCTTTTCATCAACAAGGCGTTGGTGTGCAGGACACAGCAAGCTGCTGCAGGTAATCTTAGAGAACCCTCAGCCCCGCCCCGCCCCGCCCCCGCCACTCCCGTAAAACCTAAGACAAGTCGAGAACGGGCAAAGATAATGCACCTCAAGAAAACCAAGGAGCTAATAATTAGCACGTGAGAAGACGTGGTCACTGGGGACTAGGGAAGAGCCATGTGATGTCATCGGCCTGGGCTTTGCTTACCTCGGACGGTGGGGTGGCTGCAATGTTCTCCGTTGCACTAACGTAGAGCAGAGAAAGTCTGGCGGTGTGTGCGCGTGTGTGTGCACGTGTGTGCGTGCGTGTGCGTGCGTGTGCGCGCACGTGTGTGTGCGTGTGTGTGGGTGTGCGTGTGACATGTGGCAGGAAACGGTTAACTGTACCAGGTAAGCTACCCGATGACACAGCGTGGGTGAATTCCCAGTGGAGGCGGCGCTGCCGCGAACAGGAGTGTGGCAGGGTAAGGCACGCCCACAGGACCGTGGGCACAAGCCCCTTGGCACCGTGTGTGGAGGACGGGTGGGCAGGAAGCGCACGGAGGCAGGCACACTCGCCTCGCCCGCGAAGGTGAGGCTGGTGGCTGGCTTCCTTGGAGGGGGCGGGCGCCTCCAGTGCCATCTTCTCCGGGGGCGACGAGGGCTCTGAGGCAGGCGGGGGTTTCGCGGCCTGAGGCTGGGCATGCGGGGGGTCTTCAGTGTTCTCTCCCTCCCCAGGGCTGTTTCGGGAACACAGCCTGATGGCCCTCCCTCCCCATCCCAGTTGCAGACTTTGGAAGGTTTGCCAGCGCCCCCGACGCGCCCTCCCAGCTGCAGACGTCCTCCCTGGAGGACCTGCTGTGCTCGCACGCCCCCATCTCCAGTGAGGACGACGCTTCCCCGGGCTGTGCAACCTCCAGCCAGGTGCCCTTCAAGGCCTTCCTCAGTCCCTCAGAGCTGCGTGTGCCCCGAGGCGCTGACAGGAAGCTGTCCCCACTCCTGAGCCCCTTGCAGGACCCGCTGGCGGACAAGACCCTGCTGGAGCCCAGGGAGATGGTCCGGCCCAAGAAGGTGTGCTTCTCGGAGAGCAGCCTGCCCTCTGGGGACAGGACGAGGAGGAGTTACTACCTCAACGGTAGGGCCCAGCGAGCGGTGGGCACCGGGCTGTGGTGGCGGGCAGCCGGGGGCGGGGGACGGCGGGGCTGGCGGCCAGCTGGCCGGAGCGTCTCCATTTCCCGGCCCAGGGAGGAGACTGTGGCTGCGAGGCCGGGGCCTGGGGCTGCTTCTGTTAAAACTTTTTGCCTCTTGGGGCGCCTGGGGGGCTCAGTTGGTTAAGCAACTGCCTTCAGCTCAGGTCATGATCCTGGAGACCCTGCTTGGCAGGAGGCCTGCTTCTCCCTCTCTCGCTCCCCCTGCTTGTGTTCCCTCTCTGCCTGTGTTTCTCTCTGTCAAAATAAAAATAAAATCTTAAAAAAAAAACAACAACTTTTTGCCTCTTAAACAAAGCTGAGTTGCTTTCTTCTGTGACCAAGTTGTCCGATTTCTCACACATTCTGGACACAAGTCCTTTTCCGGGCACATGTTTTCCCAGTGCGGTCTCCCAATCTGTGGCTTTTCCATTTGCACAAGTGTTCTTGAAGAGCAAAACTGTGCCTCTTGATGAAGTATGGTTTATTGACTTTTTTCCCTTTTCTTCAGTTCATGTGTTTCGGGTCCTATATGAGAAATCTTCGTCACACTGAAAGTCACAAACATTCTCTCCTGTGTGTAGTTCCAGAAGTTGTATGTGTTTAGGTTTTACGTTTAGTTCTCTGATCAATTTCAAGTTACATAAGTTCAACTTTTGTACCTGGTATGAGACTCATATGACATGGCGGCTGCTAGAACCAGGGTTCAGAAAGATTATTTTTCTCCATTGATCACCTTACCCTTTTGTCCATATATGTATACGTGTGTTTCTGGGTCCTCCATGCTGTTCTATTTGTCTGTCCGTGCTGATTCCAATACACACTGTCTCGGTGACTGTAGCTTTAAAGTAAGACTGTTCATTAGGTGGTATACGTTCTTCAAATTTGCTCTCCTTTTTAAAAATTGTCCTGGATATTTTATAAGGTCCTTTGTATTTCCACATGGATTTTAGAATCAACTTGCCTTTTTTTTTTTTTTTTTTTAAGATTTATTTCTTTCCTTTAGAAGTGTGGAGGGGAAGAGTGAGCGGGAGACTGAAACTCAAGCAGAGTCCCCACTGTGCATGGGAGCCAATGTGGGGTTTGATCCCACCACCCTGAGATCAGACCTGAGCCGAAATCAAGAGTCAGACGCCCAACTGACTGAGCCCCCAAGTGCCCCTCAACTTGTCTGTTTTTACAGAAAATCTTGCTGAGAGTTTGGGATTGCCCTGTATCTACAGATTGATTAGGTCAGTTTTCAGGGAAATGACACCATAACAATATTTAACCTTTGGATCCATGAATACTGTATATATCTCTGTTTATATAGTTGTCTGACTATTTCTTTCAACAATGTTTATGGTTTTATAAGTTTAGGTCTAGCACATTTTTGTTAAATTGACTCCTTAGTATTTTCACATTTTGCTACAGGAAATAGTACTGCCTATATCATAATCAATTTCTGATTGTTCATTTCTACATATAGTAGCACAGTTGAGTTTTATATAGTTATTCCTGTGATGGTTAATTTTATTTGTCCACTTGACTGGGCCATGAAGTACCCAGATAATTAGTGCAATATTCTGGGTGTTTATATGAAAGGATTTTGGGTGAGTTTCATTTAACTCAATAGGCTGAATAAGCACATTGCCCTCCCAGTGTAGGTGGGCCTCATCTAATCAGTTGAAGGCTTGACTAGGACAAAAAGGCTGATCCTACCCTGAGGAGGAGAGAATTCCTTCTGTCTGACTGCCTTTGGACTTGAACTGAAACGTCACTTCTTCTTGAGTCTTAAGCCTGCCGTACTCAGGATTGAAATCAAACACCATTGGGCCTCTTGGTTCTCGGTCATACAAAGTTAGGCTAGAACAACATTTTCAGCATCCCCCGTCCCCAGGTCTCTACTTGCTGACTCACCTTGCAGATCTTGAGACTTGTTAGTCTCCATAATTATGTCAACTAATTCCTTACACACACACACACCCTATTGGTTCTGTTTCTATTTCTCTGGAGAACCCTGACAAAATATGACCTTGTATCTTACAACCTTATTGAACTCATTTATTTGTTCCAGTAGGTGTTTATGGTTTCCTTAGGATATATGATTGTGTCATTTGGGAATAAAGACAAATTTATTTTTTCATTTCTAGCTTGTATTTCTTTTATTTTTTCTTGTCTTATTGCATTGACTAGAACCTCTAGCACATGTTGAATAGAAATGGTGACAGTGGATATTTTTGTCTTTTCCTAACTTAGGAGGAAAACATTCAGTCTGTCACTGGTAAGTATGGCGTCAGCTCAGGTCTTTGTAGATGCCTTTATCAGGTCAAGGAAGTGCCCTTTAGTTCCCAGTTTCCTAAGAGTTATAATGAATGGAGATTGAATTTTGTCAGGTGTTTTTTTTCTGCATCTATTAAGATGAGCGTTTTGTTTTTATTTGTAGTCTACTTTTGGTAAATTTTTAGTTACATTGATTTTTAAAAAAGGTTTTTTAAGTAACCTCTACACCCAGTGTGGGGTTTGAACTCACAACCCCAAGATCCAGAGTCACATACTCTCCTGACTGAGCCAACCAGGCATCCCATGTTGGTTGATTTTTTAATTATAAACCAACCTTGCATTCCTGAGATAAAGCCCACTTGGTCATCACGTATTATACTTTTTTGTATTTTTGAATTTAATTTCCTAAGTCTTTGTTGAGAATTTTTACTGTCTATGGGGGATATTGGGCTCTAGTTTTCTTTTAACGTCATTTTCTGGTTTTCGTACCAGATTAATGTTGACTTCAATGAATGAGGTGGAAAGTGCTACATCCTCTTTAATCATTTGGAAGCATTTATATAGAATTGGTATTATTTACTCTTCAACTGTTTGGTAGAACTCACCACTGAAACGGCTGAGCCTTCACTTTTCTTTGTGGGAATGTTTCCCGTGCCGGGATTTCAGTTTCCCACTGACATACAGTGATTCAAATGATCTATTTCTTCTCGAGGGAGCTTTGGCAGTTTGCTCACAATACTGAACTTTCATTTTTTAAAAAGAATTGGTCTATTTCATCCATCTTGTCATTTTATTAGCACAAAATTGTTCCTAATGTTCCATTATTGTCCTTTTAATGTCTGTAGGGTGTGCAGTGATGCCGTCTCCAGGCTCTGACAGTGGTTTGTCTTCTTTCTCTTTCCCCCTAACATGTCTGCCCCGAGGTTTGTCCATTTTTTTACTTTTGTCCACTATTATTACTTTTCTTTGAAGAATAGATTTTGGCTGGATCTTGGAAGACCCACGTTGGGCTAGAAATGATTTCTAGAACATCTCAGGTGTATATCACTTCTTCCATCTAATTCATGCTTTTAGGACTGGGGTTGGCAGAGAGATTGATTCCTGGCGAGAGAGGTGTATTATATAGAAGGGAGTTTGCAGCCTGTGCCTCTGTGCCCCTCACACGCCCTGATGCATTGCTCTGCTGTCAGCCTGCTTCTCAGCCCTCACTGCTGGGTAGCTTCTGCGGCTTTGCAAAGTGCTTAAGGAAGGAGTGCGGTGCAACTGCAACACACCGCTGAAAGAAAGTGAAGAGGGCCCAAGTAAGTGGGGCAGCGTCACACATTCATGGAGCAGAAGACTCCATATCATTAAGATGGCAGTGCTCTCCAAATTGATCTGCAAATCAACACAAATCCCTGTCAGAATCCCAGCAGGCTTCCTGGCAGAAGTTGCCAAACTCATCCTGAAATCCAGATGGAAATGTACGGGACCCAGAAGAGGCAGAACAATCTTGAGAAAGGAGAACAAAACTGGAGGACTCGCACTTCCCAGTTCCAAAACTTGCTGTAGAGCTACAGGAATGCCACGGGTGGTCCCCAGGACAGACGTACAGAGAGCCGTGGAGTAGAACTGAGAGCCCAGGAAGAAGCCCAAGATGTGCAGGTCGTCTATGCAAGAAGGACAATTCAGTGGAGAGAGGAGGGTCAGATGGTGCACCAAATGGTGCGAGGACAAGATGGCGGGCACACTCACGAGACTGCAACTGGCTCTCACACCGTGAATGAGAATTAACTCACAATGTATCAGACTTGAGAAATCTAAGAGAGCCAAAGCCATAAAACTCTTAGAGGAAAACACAAAGATAAAACATACGATCTTGGATCTGGCAAGAGACTTTAGACGTGACACCAAAAGCCTGAGCCACAAAAGGAAAAGTACATACTCTGGGCTTTAGCAAAAGTAAGAACTTATGTGTCTCAAAGGAACACATTTGAAGAAAATGAATCCAACCCACAGACTGGAGAAAGTATTTGTTAGTCAGATGGTGAGGGCCTAGTGTCCAGGGTACGTAGGAACCTCCACAACTCCGAAGGAAGAGGGCTATCCAACTGAAGACGGGCAAACAGCTCAAAGGAACCTTTCTCCAAAGAAGACGAACAAGTGGAGAATCAGCACAGGAAGGGATGCCCAGTGTTGCGGGACATCAGCACCACGAGACACCACAAAACGAGGGACAGACAGGGCACTGGTGACGATGGGGCAGCACTGGAACGCGTGTACGTTGTCACTGTGGAAACAGTTTGGCATTTCATCCAGAATTAAACGTAGAGTTCGCGTGCGTCCCGGAATTCCACTCCTGGGTCTGTATACAAAGGACTGAGAACACCTGCCCACGCAGCGGCCTTAGCCTTCGCACCCCAGCCTGTCCGCGGACAAGGCATCAAGGGAATGGGGTGTGGCCACACGACGCCGTGTCCCTCAGCGTCGACAGGAACACAGTGCTGACCCAGATGCAGTGTGGACGACCCTGGGGACGGCTGTGTGGACGTCAGACGCAGGGCCACACGCTGCGTGACGACACTGCAGAGATGCGTCCCCAGGGACCGGAAGTACGCTGGTGTTCGCAGGGGCTGGGGGGCGTCGTGTGACCGCCGGCCGGTGCAGTCTCGCCCGGCGTTTGGCGGTGGTGACGACCGTACCGCGCTGTGAATACAGAACACCTGAACTGCGTACTTGCAGAGAGGGGATTCCACGCGATACGAACTGTACCCTCAAAACAACTTTCTGCGACATCCAAGGCTGTGTTGGGAGCCATGGCCCGTCCTGTGGCTCCCATCTGTGGCCCCGCGCCCCCAGCATGCCACACCAGCTTTTCTCCTTGGCCTCAGCTCATCGCCTGCTTCCCCCACCCGGGGGCCCTTCGGCCTCAGCAGCCCCCCGCCGCCCCCGTCCCCGCATGTGGCTCTGGGCCCTGTGGCTCAAGTGGGGCCCTCCGCCAGTGGCATCCACACCCTTGGGGCCCCTCCTGCTCCCAGGCCACGCAGTGTCTGCGGGTGTGTGGCTGAGGAACCCTCCCCCTCTGCACCCCTCCCCTGCCCCGCCATCCGGGAGCCCTCGGTCAGCAGCCTACCGTGGGAGGAGCTGAGAAGCCGGGACTGGGGGCCCCCATGCTCCCGGGTGCGCTGGGCAGGCTCAGCCTCGTGGCGCGAGTGCTTAGGTGGCCCCCGGCCCAGGATCGGGCCAAGGAGGGCAGACACGGCAGGTCCCGGGCCCCGCAGCGTTCATGGCCCAGATGGCTGTGCGGGGGCTGAGTCTTAGGGCTCCTGAGTGTTGGGGCTCCAGCCTCTGTGGGTCACCCGGCCTCCGCACACACGGCCCGCCCACTGGCTGGACCCCGTGGCGCCCGTTCGGTGCCCCGGAGGGTTGGCATCACTCTCGGGTTTGGAAAAGCCCCGGGCTGGAGGAGAGCCTCTGCAAAGGGTGTGCTGTTCCTCCTGGGGGTGAAGAGCAGAACGTGGGGGCCGCAGGAGGCCGGGGCGCCACTGCATGGGGGGCCGGGGGCGCCAGCTCGGCTCACTCGGGGTCCCCGCTCTCAGGCGCCCCTGACCGCGAGTTTGCGGGGAGCACATGGCCCCGGAGGGCGCTGGCACGTGCCGGCCGGTCAGGGCACAGAGGCTGCGCTGCAGGGCCGGGCTGGGAAGCAGGTGTGGGACGGGGCGGGCGACGTGCCGCGGACGTCGGGGAGGCCAAGCCTCACTCCTCTCCACGGGCACAAGGAAGACGTCTATTACCCAATGCACCGGAAGGCCGCCTGGGCCGCCTGGGCAGCCTGGGCCGTGAGCGGGGTTGCGCCCGTGCTCCCAAGCTAACCCGCGGCCTGCCCTCAGGACGGGAGGGGACACGTCGTAGGGGCCACTGAACGCACCTGGCCCTGGGGGTGGGGCCTCTGGGATAAGCGGTCACCCTTGACCCAGGCGCCTGGTGGGCTCTGCTGGGGGCGGGGCACAAGACAACCCTGGGCCGTAAACACAAGCTTTCAAGGACATTTCTGCCCATCTCCATGGGGCAGAGAGAGAGGACGGTATCAGAGCTTACTCAGTTCTGAGATGGAGAAGAGGACAGGTCTCTCCCTTTTGGCGACGGAACGGTCAAAGTTTTCTTCTCCATCTGTATTGATCCTCACCACTGAGTGTAGGGGAAGCAGCAATGGGGCCCAGCAGCTTCAGCCTTAACCTCCAGGCGCTGCGTCTGGGTTGGTCCTTTCCCTAAAATGGGTGCCAGGGTGCCAGCGGGAGGGTGGCAGGGGGCCCCTGACCGTTGGTGTCCCAGGAGCCCCGGGCCTGCCTCACCACCTTCCCTCCTCGCAGACATCCAGAGCTTCTCCAGTGCCGAGAAGGACGGGCGCATCGTCGGGGAGATCGCCTTCCAGCTGGACCGGCGCATCCTGGCCTATGTCTTCCCGGGGGTGACCCGGCTGTATGGTTTCACCGTGTCCAACATCCCTGAGAAGATCAAGCAGGTGTGCCTCTCTGCCCTGGGGTCCCCTCCCTGCCCTCCCTCCCTTTACCTGCTGTGGGGGCCCCTCACTCCTCCGGGGTCCCTCCCTGCTGGGAGCTGCCCTCCTATCCGAGGTTCCCCTCACTACCGTGGCATCCCTCCTTGCCCTGGGTCCTCCCACTGCCTCCAGGTCCCCCCCATTGCCGCAGGACCACCCCTGCTGCCCCATCCCCCGCGGGGCCGAACGGCTGAGGGTCTGTGGGCGGCTGAGGACCATGGAGGACCCCGGGTGACACGGTGTGATAAGGCCACAGCTGTGAGCAACTCCGCCAGCCCCCAACCGCTCTGCGGCCTGGGACAGCGACCCCCTCTGCGCCAGACCCCACCGGGTCTGCCGGGGTCTGGGCCCTCCGCGGGGCTGGGGGCTGCGCTCTGGGTGCCCGTCCTCCCGGGGCGCAGCCTCCCTCACGGACGCCGGGGCGCTGTGCCCGCAGACGTCCATCAAGTCCCTGGACGGGTCGCTGGACGAGAAGAAGCTGCGCGAGCTGACGCACCGCTACCTGACGCTCACGGCGCGCCTGGAGAGGCTGGGCTACAACCGCGACGTGCACCCGGTGTTCAGCGAGTTCCTCATCAACACCTACGGCATCCTGAAGCAGCGCCCCGACCTGCGCGCCAACCCGCTGCACAGCAGCCCCGCCGCGCTGCGCAAGCTGGTCATCGACGTGGTGCCCCCCAAGTTCCTGGGCGACTCGCTGCTGCTGCTCACCTGCCTGTGCGAGCTCTCCAAGGAGGACCACAAGCCGCTCTTCGCCTGGTGAGCCCGCCTTTCCTGCAATAAACGTGTTTGTTCCAAACCCGGGGGCCGCGTGCCTCCTGCGCGTCCGCTCCGGCCGGGGGACTGGCCGCGTCCGCCCACGGAGCGCGCAGGGCCGCAGGTGCCGCAGCAGGTGCCTCTCCCGGCCCGGGCCGCGCAGCCCAGGCGCCCAGCCCGCCCGCCGCCCACACCCGCGCGGCACTGTCGCACTTTATTAAAATGATCTGTTTACCTGTGTACCTTTACCTTTGGCTCTTTGAGGGCATGGAGAGCAGCGCGCGAGGTGCCCGCCGGTGTTTGTGGAATGAAGCCTGGACAGAGCCTCGAGGGGAGGGGCTGTGGTGCGGCTGGGCTCCCAGACCCTCCAGCCCTCAGACCTCCCACGGGGGTCTCTGCCTCCTCCCGCCAGGGGCCAGCAGCTGGTTTCCCTAAAAGCAGAGCCTGAGGCAGGGGTTTGGTACGGGCAGGACAGCAATAGCCTCTGCAGAGCCTGGTGCAAAATGAAAGCACAGGTCCCTTGTTCAAACGAAGGAATTTCAAGATGGTGAGGGCAGCACATTGGGTAGAGAGGAGGGCTCTGCCGCAGGGCACATTCTTGGGGCATCTGTTTATTTGGGAGGTGGTTTGATGCACACCCTGCCCCCCACCCCAGTGGAGGCAGCAGGTCCCTCTCTTTCCTGAGGTCTCGAGGGCTGGTGACCTCCTGAGCCCACAGTCAGACCGAGGGCCTGGTGCTGGCACCTTCCTGGGCCTGGGCTGTGACTGCAGGGTCTCTGGACACTTCTCTGCTGTGGGTGTGAGGATGAAAATAGTGGGGCAGCCTGTTCCTCAGCGCTCATAGCCTCGTGGGTCCCACAGGCCCCGGAAGCCGAGGGTGGGCAGCCAGAACAAGCCCCCCGGAACAGGTGGTTCAGATGATGGGCTGGAGCTGGACGGCCCGGATCAAGGGGCTCACAGGGCTGGTTCCCCCTGAGGCCTCGCTCCTGGACGTGGGGGTGCCGCCTTCTCCCTGTGTCCTCACATGCTTGTCCCCGAGCCTGTCTGTGTCCTATTTCCTCTCATTATTAGGACACCAGTCGGAGGAGATTAGGGTCACCCTATGACAGACATAATTTTAGCTTTATTGCCTTTTTAAAGACGCTGTCTTCAAATACAGCTGCTCTCCGAGGGGCTACGGGTCAGGGCTTCCGCGTATGATTTTGGAGGTGGGCACCTTTCAGTCCATAAGTGACACCATGATTAATGCCCAGCTGCCGGACACCACCCCCAGCTGGGAGGCCTGCAGAGGGTGCACACATTTGGCACCAGGGCTGTCTGCCGGAGGAAGGCCTGGTGGGCACCGCTGGGCACCGCCGGGATGACGTGGACGAGCATTGGTGTGAATACCTGGGCTTGGAAGAACGCTTTGTTGGACCTTTGCTGTCGGCCAGGTCCTGCCGAGGCCCCCCCGGGACCTGGAAGAGGGATAGCTGTCTTCACGTCCTCCCCGGGGAGCCGGCCGGACAGGACCTGGCTGCCCCCAGCTTCTGAGGGTCTCTGGGCTTGTCTGGCTGCTCCAGGGGTGCCCGCCAGAGGGGCGGTGTCCTCAGGCCCACCCAGCCGGGGGTCCAAGAGATCGGGCGTCTCCTCACCTGTGCCCCGTGGCTGCCCCGTCTGGCCGTGGCCCTGTGGGCACCGGTGCCGGGAGGATGTCTGAGGGGGGATGATCTGCCTCCGGGACAGCCCTGCAGGGAAATAAGAGTGCCCGAGAGGCGGGGCACAGTGGAACGTCAGGTCTGGGGCATCCGCTGAGTGGCCACAGGTCAGGAAGCTTCGCAGGCTGGGAATGCCCACCCACTCAAGACAGCGTCGCCGCAGCTGGGCTGTGTGGGTGCAGGGCCCCCGGCTGTGGGCAGGGGCACATCAGCCCTTGGTGAGGACCTCCGGCCTCGGGGAAGAGCAGCCAGCAGCTGGGAGACCGCTCGCCCTGCGGGGTCAGCCACGTGCGGCCCAGACTTGAGCCCTGTTCCCACTCTTCTGCTGCATCAGGCCGAGCTGACCTCTGCCGAGAACCAGGTCCACCGATGGGGCCTCACGTGTGACCTCTCTCGGCTTCCTGCCGCCTCCATTCAGGTGGCCACCGGAGGGTCATTGGAGGGTCACAAGGAGGGCCCCTGGAGGGTCACATGGAGGGTCAATGGAGGGTCACCAGAGGGTCACATGGAGG